>VZZY01005580.1:12789-33374 GCA_013400335.1 Eurystomus gularis
GCCCAGTCGTGCTGCGTGCAGTCGAGCAGCGTCCCCACGTACGTCTTGTTCCTCCAAGTGACGTTGACCACCAGCATACCTGTAAGGCGAGGGGAGAAGGTCGGATGGGGCCAGGCGTGGACCTCAGGGCGTCCGGGCCAAAGGAGGACCTACCCCTTGAGGTAGGCAGGAGGAAGAGCTCAGCGCTACAACAAGGTGGACAAGGGAGAGGTGAGAAGCTCTGGGCTGGAGGGGCAGCAAGATGGGAGCTGCAGAACCCCACAGCTCTGCCCGGCGCCCACCCAACTTCTTCTCCTCGGGCCTCTTCCCCCTTTCCGTGGGGATGCGAAAAGCAGAGGCCTCCGAGGGCTGCAGGATCTGGGGCGGGGTTGAAGGTCCACCTTGGCTTGGGTAGGGTAGAGAAGGCGATTTCTGGGGAGCGCGGGCTGGGAACGCCCCGAGGAGATGCAGATGGCCTCCAGCAAGACTGTGGACACCAGTGTGGAGCTGCAGCCCCACTCGTGGCCGGGAACCCCCCCGGCCCTCCAGAAAAGGTTCTTGTTGCCACTAGATGGCAAGCTGAGCCCAGCATCTCCACGCAGGCGACCACCCCTGGCAGGAAAACCCAACCTTGGAGGAACCAGCCTCATCCCACCGCTTCGCTTTGCTCCCACGTCCCTGGAGGACAACCCTCAACTCCATGTCTCTGCTTGGAGAACCGCCCGGGAGGCCACGTCTCGGTCCACCACGGACCAAAGGCACCGGGCGTTGGGTGGTCTCGGCCTTTTCAGGCCAGCTCAAGAGGAGAAGGAACCTGGTTTGTTGGTGAGGGTTGAGAGCTACAAGCCTGGGAGATGGATGGAGCTGATGGAGCTGAGGAGAACATCCAGAGGTGGAGCCCGACAAGGTGGTCTTCTTTGGGAAGAGAAACGAAACGCGGGGTCTTCCCTTGCTCCTTCTGGCACACGGCCAAGACCTACAGCCGGCTCGTCCTGGTGAGCAGGAGAAGCTTCGGGGCAAGGTGATGGGACCTGCCTCAACATGGACGTGATGCCGGAGATGACGCCGGGTAGAAACCAGCGGCGAAAGCCAACAGCTGGGAACCTGCAGCCCCACACGTGGAGAGCTCGCTGGGAAAGAGGGGGGACGTTGCCCTCAGGTGTCCCGCGGAAGGTGGTCTTCAACCTCCTCCTTCCTGGTGGGCAGGAACCCACCTGCCCTTTCCCTCAGCCCCAGGGAAGCCGCTGGCAGCGTCCTGCACGCCAACCCAAACCCACCACGCCCAGGACACCTCCACGGAGCTGCAGAAGGACCAAGCCCTAACCCAGACCCCATCCCACCCAACCACGGCGGGGCGGCGCCGGCCGAACCCCTCTTTGAAGCTGCAGGACGAAGCCACCAGAACCTCTCGCGCGTCCCGGGAGCAGCGTGTGGAAGGAGAAGACACGTGCTGGTGTCTTTTCTTCCTCCTGTCTTCCTTCTCCACCACCACGGGATGAAGCCACCACGTCCCTCCTTCCTCGGAGCATCAAGCCCAGCCTATATTTAACCCCCTGCAACCAGTGGTAGCAAATCCTCTCCTAATCCTCCCACCGCTAACCCAGGACAATCTAAACCCCGGGGACAGATCCTAAGAAGCTTTGTCCAGCCACCGGGTCCCTCCTCCCGCGGCAGGACCACGAGCAGGGCAAGGGCGGGAGGCCAGGAGGTGATGTCCTCCCAGCGCCAAGGCTGGAGATGCTCTTGGAGAGGAGGAACCCCGCCTGGAGAACCCCGTCCCAGCTGCTTTCATGGGAAGGTGAAGACCTTGGAAGCTCTTGAGCAATTGGTAGAAGCCCAATCTGGGTGCAGACCAGGAGAAGAGGTGGCTTGGTGGTGCCAGGTTGGCGTCTAGGAGATAATCCTTTAAGAACGGATAAAGAGATGAAGAGGGAGCAAAAAAAATCCACCGCCTGGTCCTTCGGTGGTCCTCACGGTGCTGCTCTGAAGCACCGGAGCTGAGGCTCGGTGGGTGCATCCAGCTGGTGGGGACGTGGGATGGGCGAGGAGAACATATTCTTTGTCCCACCACAGTCCTTAGAGCGGACGAAGCCCTTCCGATGGATGGTCGCTTGCTGGGGCGCAGCTCCTCCAGCACGTGGTGGTAGACCAGGGCTGTGGGCACCAGGAGCCACAGGGCACGTCCACCTGCTCCAAGCCATGGCCTGCAGGTAGGTATCTGCTCCACCGATGGTGGATGATTGTCCCTGGCCGTCTAACGCTCTGCTTCCCAAGGGACAGGAGGTCTACGAGAGGGATGGGGCAAAAGCAGCAGGAAAAGCTTCAGCTTGGGTCACATCAGGGGTCAAGGAACCACCACGGGTGGGTTTGTGGGTGCTGGTGACCAAAGCGACGCCACTTGTCGCTGATCCCCATGGGATGGGCAAAGGGCGACCAGAAGCCATCAAATCTGGGGTCAAGGCTTCCTCGTGGTCACCGGCTTTGCCCTCACCCTCCAACCCTTCTCCTGCCTCTCCCAGTCTCCTGCATCTCTCCTGCTCCAAGCAAGGACAGGTCGTAGAAGCCTAGAACGGTTGGGTTGGAAGGGACCTTCAAGATCATCTCATTCCACCCCCCTGCCGTGGCAGGGACACCTCCCGCTAGACCAGCTTGCTCAAGGCCCCGTCCAACTCAGCCTTGAGCACCTCAAAGCCGCCGTTCAAGGCAGGACAGACATCGTGGTGCCCTCAGAGCTTCACGCTCCCATCTCAGATGGGTTGACTCCAGCTCGTCCTTCCAAAGGTGCTCCAGCATTGCCGGGTTTTAGCTTTAGGAGCCTTTCTGCCCAACTTTGCAGCTCCAAAAGCTCCTCTCCACCACTTCATGGAAGCCAAGAGCTCCTCCTGCTGCCCCGAGGGCTTTCAACCAGCTCCGGCGAGGCTGCAGGATCGTGAGGAGCAGGAGGAGAGATGGTTCCTTCTGGGTGAGGGTGTTGAGATCCTTCTGGAGATCCTGGGGCTAGTGGTGGCCGTGGTGGCTGCTGTATAGAAGAGCTTGGTGACCACAGGATTGTAGGATGGCTTAGGTCTCCTCCAGGATCACGGAGTCCAAGCGTTCCCCACCACTAACCCGAAAATCGGCGGCTGCCTCCGAGGGACGCTCCGGAAGCGAGGGGTCACGTGGATGGACGGGCAGGTGGACCACAGAGCTTCACGGTGGGCTGAGGAGCAGGAGAAGAGGGAGGGGAAAGCAGAAACCGCTCCCGTGTCGCCGCCTCTCCACCAGGAGCTGGCCGGGGGGAGGATGGTTTCGTGCTCTCTGCCTCGAGGATGCTCCTGGCCATCCCTCCTGGCACGGCCCCGTGGGCTCCTCGGCCCATCGTGAGCTTCTTCTCCTGAGTTCCACCCAAAAAACCAACCCCGACATGGTCCAAGCTCTCATGGCTTTGCTGCTGTCCATGGGGGGGTCTCCAGCAGTCCTTGGATCTTCTGCAGCTCTTGGGTTGAGGGAGCCTTGTTCCACCAGCAAAGCCAACGGCTTCGCTCTCCACACGCAACGGCGGTGGAAGAGCAGGAGCAGATGTCCACAAGGAGCCCGTGAGTCGAGAAGAACCATCAAGCGGCCTCCACCACCGCTGCTCTTTCTGGGCTCCCTTTCTGCTTCCAGAGCCCAGTAGAAGCCAGACACAAACACGAGGAGCTCGCAAAGCAGAAACCTCCAGCACCCCAACAAGGCTGGAGAGAAGGCCGGCTTCCAGCGCTCGCCGTGGTCCACCAAGCCACCTACCCATCCCCGCGTTCCTGGGGCAATGAAAACCCATCCAAGGACCTGAGAAAACAAATCCAAGCTGCGCGCAGATGAGACGGGCTCCAGCGGCAAAAACCAACCAAGCAACCAACTGACTGACCAACCAAGCAACCAACCAAGCAACCAACCAAGCAACAAACCAACCAACCAACCAACCACAACCAACCAACCAACAAACCAATCAAGCAACCAACCAACCAGCCAACCAACAAACCAACCAACACACCAACCAACCAACCAACCAACAAACCAACCAACCAACAAACCAACCAAGCAGCCAACAAACCAACCAACCAACCAACCAACCAACAAACCAACCAACCAACCAACAAACCAACCAGCCAACAAACCAACCAACAAACCAACCAACAAACCAACCAAGCAACAAACCAACCAGCCAACCAACCAACCAACCATGCAACCAACAAACCAACCAACCAACCAACCGACAAACCGACAAACCAACCAACCAACCAGCCAACCAACCAACCAACCAACCCAAGCAGCTTCAGTTGGCCTGGCCAGAGAGCCCAGAGCTGCACGTCCCGCGAGCTCTCCGGTGACACTCACCGTCCTCCGTCTCTTGCCAGACGATGCCCTCCAGGTTCACGCTGGTGCCCGGCTCGCAGGGGCCCAGGCACTCGGGCTCGGTGGCCAGGGCCACGTCGCAGGTGTTGACCCCCACCGAGCGGGTGCGTACCATGATCTGCTCGCAAGGCGACGAGATGTCGTTGTTGACGACGGGGACGAGGAGGTGCAAGGGCAGCACGGCGGGCGTAGACACCGGAGACTCCATCTGTGGGGAAGGAGAAACATCTCGGTCACCATCCTGGAGAACCTCAAGCCCAAGGCCGCCACCTTCTCAACGCCTGTGCCAGCGGGTAGTCAGAGTCCTACAGCCCATCAGAACGAGGATCTCGCGGGGCTCTCCCACCTTGGTGGGCCCACACCCACGTAACCATGAAGAGCCGGCGCTTCGTGGTCACGGAGCTCACACCCAAAAGCCCCTCTGCAGGAGGTGGTTGCTCTCCTGCTTGGAAGAGCCCGTGCCGAGTTCCTTCACCCCAACGGTGAAGATGCCCGCTGGCTGTCACAAGCGTGGCCAAGTCACCCCAGCGCTGACGAGCCCAGGTCCTTGGCCGCTCTACCGTGCTACCTCAGGAGAAGCAGCCTGAGGGAACTCATCAAATCATCAGCAAGCGCAGACCTGGGGTTTGCTCTGAAGCTGGGGAAGATCTCTAGAGCAGCCAGCGCTGCATCGAGAGAGGTCCTCCTCAGCTTCTGAGACCCTGGAGAGGCCAAGCCTGCTGGTGACCAAGAGCAGACTCGTGCCCACAACCACTTCCAGCTTGCTTGGCCACCGAAGGGTCAGAGTCCCACCTGAAGTGGCATCCTGGTCCTGACCAGCTGCCAAAATGATCTGCTCCCTCTCCTGCTCCACCAGAGCATGGACACCCAGCTCCCTCCATGGGGGTGGAAGCCAAGGGAGATGCTGGCACTGGGGCCACCAGGCACCACTCCTACCCTCCAGCAGCACCTCTCGCATCTCCTCCAGCTAGCGAGGTCAAGCTGGAGGAGATGTCCAGCTCCCCAGAGCAAGCCCTGCACCTTCCTGGTGCAGCTCGCTGCTGGAGGAGCTTCTGTGTCTCGGGCCACCACGGGTGGGGTGGAGCTTCCCCGTGCCCTTGGTGTTCCCAGCTCACGGTGAGGAGCATTTTGGTTTGCTCTCAAGAATCGACGTCAACCGGGCAAGAAAAGTCAACAGGGACATCAAAAACCCAGGAGAGCAACCAGCAGAGATACTTGTGGTGCACCTGCAAGGACAGGGAAGGTGTGGACACCACGTGGTGTAGAGGACACCCCATTGCTCAGCGAGGACCTTGCAGTGGTCAGAGCACTGATGTGTCCGAGATGGGGCTGGGCTTCTCCAACACTTCCCACGTCACCGCGTGGCTCAGCCCAACGGTTGGGAGCTTTGATGTTGTCCCTCTTTGTCCTGCTCAGTCACCACGGGTCTTCAGGTGCCCAGCTTTGGGGGTCAGATTGGAGAAGAACTTGGTTCCTCTTTGAAATCCTTGCTGAGGTCAGCGGAGGTGGGGTGTTGAGGCCCACCAAAGATGCTCATTAACTGGATGGACCTGCTCCTTGGTTCTCCAAGGAGTTGGAAGCTCATGTTCCCAGGTCCTACTCTGAAAAAGCAAAGCAGTTGAAGATGTGGTGACCGAGCAGGACAAGAGCGAGCTTTGATGGCTCCCAACCGTTGGGCTGAGCCACGCGGTGACGCGGGAAGCGTTGGTTGAAGCCTCCAGCGATGCTTCTGTGATGGAGCAGTTTTGGTCCATGTTTTGTCTCCTGGCACAAGAACCTGGGACCAGTGATGAGGCTTTTGTTGTCCATCAGCATCTGCAGGAGTTGAAGGACCCTTCTAGGTGGGCCACCGTGCTGCATAGCTGGGTAACGTGGGCATCCACTGGAAGCCCAGCCCCATCTCAGCCCCATCAGTGGTCTCACGGTGCCCACTGCAAGGTCCTGGCTGAGCACCAGGGCACATCTCCAGGTGTGTCCTACACCACGTGGTGTTCACAGCCTCCCTTTCCTTTCCAAAGTCCGGACGAGGACTTCTGCATGAAGCTCACGATCCCACCACCAGCACTGCTGAAACCACAACCAGTCGGGGTTAACGGCTACACCGGGGTGTGACAACCCACCGGGTAACGCCGGAGGTCCAACCTCCCACCACGCCAGCCGGGAGGGTCTGATGCCTACCAACCCTGGTCGTGCTGCTGGAGAACCACCAAGCTTCCCCAGCAGGACCTCTGAGGAGCTGCTTTCTCTCCTCGGTGGAGAGGGGAATCAAATCCCTGCTCGAACACAACCGGCCAATCACGTGGCCTTCAGGCCAGGACGCTAAGCAGAAGAACCACCATGGGACAACCTTATTGGTTCCCTCCAGTCCCACCCAAGCACAAGAAGGAGCCTTCCCCATCATGGGAGACACGGCAGGCCCGCTTCCTGGGGACCTTCTCCACCACTGGTGCCAACGCCTCCCTTCGGAGACACGCACGTCGTCTTCTCCTTGCTTTCTGGGCTGGAGGCCATCAACCGTGTCCCCTCCCCAGCAAGGTCCCAGCCTTGAGCTCAACCTTCTTGCAGAAGACAGCTCTTCAAGAGCCTGACACCCACCTCAAGCTCATGATGCCTATCCCCACCAGGCTCCACCAGCTGCCGTTCCCCAGCCGCTCTCAACCAACCAACTGGTCTGTTCCCACCAAAAGACGTTCCCGCGGGAAGACCGGAAGCCAGAGGACCTTCTGGTCACAATGAGAGCGAGCCAGAGGCCTCTTCTGCTATGGACCAGGTGAAGTTCACGGCCAAATCCAAGCAGCGCTCAAATGGCCGCCGTCAACACCAGCACTCTCTGACCAGCAGGTGAAAGCAAGAGATGGAGCAACATCAAAGGCTTCACGAGCTCCTCGGTCCATCAATCTCCTGGAAAGAGGACATCAACCCAGGAGGCCTTTCACGAACCACGTGCCGCGGTGGGACGTGGCTCCAGCCACCGTTAAACCCTGCTGAGAACCACACAACCCCTGGGCAGAGGACACAGGGGCTGCCAAGAGCCAAGCTAGAGACAACCCTGAGACCTCTAAGGCCAGAAGGTCACCTCTGGTTTGAAGGAGACCTGAAGTTCCTAGCGCAAGCGTTGCCGTGCCCATGGCAGGTATCCACCAGGGTGAGCTCCAGACAGCAGGTTCCTACAGCAGTTGGAGGTCCCCGTGCAAAGCCCCTGGGCCAGGTCCTTCTCAGATGGTACCTGACTCCTCCACCACCTTCAAAGAGGTCAGGAGAACGTGCTGTTCCTCGATTTGCTGGCCAACGAGAGAGGGGGACTAAAGACAGGTCTTCTGGAGAATCCTGGGGGCAGGTTTGGGCCCCTCACTCCCAAGAAGGACCTTGAGGGGCGGGTGGAAGAAGACCTGGGAGGAGGGAGGCGAGAGCAGAAGCTGCAGCCACATCTTGCTCTAATTGCGTCAGCAACCGCCAAGCAATTAACGGCGAGGAGGAGGAGGAGGAGCGGGGAGGGAGGAAGGGACGCAGCGAGCCAGGAGGGACAACTCCCTCCTTCCCACCAGAGAGGACCACTAGTGGCAGCCGTGGTGGCCTCGCCTGCTCCATCCTGCTCCTGGAGCATCTCAGGTGGCTTGTTCCATGCTTCAAGCCCCAAAGTCCTCGACCTGAAGCCACCTCTTAGCCCCCAAGGGAGGTCTCCGAGCTCTCCACGTGCTCAAACCCTCCCGCGTGTCTCAGGAGAACCTGAGACATCCCAAAGCTCAGCGCTGGGAACGTCTCAAGCGTGGAGCCCGTGGCCAGATCCCAGCAACCGTTTCTCCTCCTGCTCAGGTGGAACCTCTGGGGTTCCGGTTGGTGCCCGTTGCCCCTTGTCCTGTCACTGGGCACCACTGACAAGAGTCTGGCCCCAGCCTCTTGTCCCCACCTGTTAAATATTGATGAGCACTGAGAAGATCCCCTCTGTCTTCTCCAGCTCAACAGCCCCAGGGCTCTCAGCCTTTCCTGGTCACAGATGTGCTCCAGTCCCTCAGCATCTCCAGAGCTTCTGCTGGACTCTCTCTTGAACTGGGGAGCCCAGCACTGGACACAAGACTCCAGAGGCCTCCCCAGGGCAGAGCAGAGGGGCAGGAGAACCTCCCTCAACCTGCTGCCCACACTCTTCTGAGTGCACCCTAGAAGACCGTTGGCCTTCTCGGCCCTCAGGGCCAACTGCTGGCTCCTGGTGAACTTCTTGTCCCCCAGCACTCCCAGATCCTCCTCTGAGGAGCCGCTTCCCAGGAGGTCACCCCCTCACCTGTCCTGCTGCATAGTTTCTCTTCCCAAGCAAGGTCAGATCCCTGGAGATCCCCGGGAGCTCGGTGGCCGGTACGGGCCTTGCCGAGGAGCCCGAGAGAGGCGCGGAGCTCCGGCGGCAGCGGGCGGTGACTTGTGGAGCTGCCGACGTGCCCTTTGCAGGTCACGTCTGGAGAGGAGCTTCTCCTCCGCGCCGGGCGGGGAGCCAGGCCCGGCAGCCGGCCAAGAGCACCCGGTTCCTCGGCAAAGATCAAAACAACGCCGGATACAACACAATAAACACAGGTGACCAGGCGCTGGTTCAAGCCCGTGCTTGAAGGAACCTCCCTCCAGCTCCTGGAAAGCTCCGTGAGGAGCGGTGGTGCTGGTGGGAGCAGCTCTGGAGCCGCCTGGTTCCCGCCCCGTGGGTGGTTCCTCCCAGGCCAGGTTCAGCCCCGGGGGTTTTGTGGTGTGATGGGTTTTGGAAGCGGGAGTTGGTTCTTCTGGTGGTTCTTCTGCTGGACTGGAGGGATCAGCTGAGGGACCTGAGCTTGGGGGGACAACAACTTCCTGCGATGCTCCGGGCTGGAAAGGACCTGGGGGTGTTGGTGGACAACCAGCTGAAGATGAGCCGGCGTGTGCCCAGGTGGCCAAGAAGCCACCAGTGTCCTGGCGTGGGCCAACAAGAGCAGGGCAGGGATTGTCCCCATGGACTGGGCACTGGGGAGGCCCCACCTCGAATCCTGGGGGCAGGTTTGGGCCCCTCACTCCCAGAAGGACCTTGAGGAGCTGGAACGTGGCCAGAGAAGGGCAACGAAGCTGGAGAAGGGTCTAGGGCAGCTTGTGAGGAGCGGCTGAGGGACCTGGGGGTGTTGAGCCTGGAGCAAAGGAGGCTCAGGGGAGACCTTCTGGCTCTCAGCTCCCTGGAAGAAGGTTGCAAATATGGCCCAGGCCCATGGTAGGACCTTGTGTTTGGAAGGAATAGCCAGAGCTGGGAGAGTCAAGCTGCCACCACACCATCATCACCGCTCGGCACGGAGGAGAAGCTTTCTCTGAGGGTTTTGGAGCCCATTTTGGCCCCACCAGCTGCGTGTCCAGCCCACGCAGAGCAGAAGCAAGACCAACACACGCTGCCCCGCGGGCTGGGAGGCTCCTCCGAGAGGCGAGAGCTCAACCACCTTGAAGCTAAGCAACAAGTCTTCACCCGCGTCTTCAAGCGACACGCCACGCCGGGAACCCCTCGTTAGGTCATTAAGAACCTGATTCTTTTCACACCCAGGAGACATCACCGCGGGCCACACACCAGCCACCCGCCTGGTGCTCCACGGCGATGGTGGAGGAGCTTCCAGCGGGCCTGGGAGCTGATGGGTCTGGGGACAAGCACAGAACCTTGGGGTTGCTCCATCCCGGTGCTCCAAGGGTTAAGAAGGGGGTTGTCTGCTGAGAGCTTCAGGGATTGGAGGGTGGGATTAACCGTGGCTTTGCTGGTGAGGGAACCGGTGGCAGATGTGGAGCAATGCCATGGGGAGAAGCTGGAAGAGGACGTGGAAAAGGATGGCCCATGATGTCAGAACAAGGACGGTTTCCTTTGAGGAGGGATCTTGGCCACTGAATGTGGGACAGCTGGTTCTGGAGTCCCACCTTGCCAGCGCTGGAGCGTTCGTGGAAGCGAAGGCGCCTGGGTGATGTACAAGTGAGAACATCCCGGAGCTCAGAGAGGGTGGAGGGCCTGCAGAAGGACGTGGTGGTGGGAGTCACGGTCTGGAGGTGGGGTAGGGGGCAAACCCTGCAGCAAAGCCCGCCTGGTCCAGGAGAACGTCACGTTGGCTGTGGAAGAGCTCCAGGAGGTGTCTACAGCCCGATCAGGCTTAGATCCAGGTGGACAGAGCAGAGGAACACGCAACCGAAGGGCTTCGTCCCAGCAAGCGCCGGACGTTGGTCACCGGGAACAGCCGCAGACGGATCGATGGACTTGTCTGGCGAGCGGGAGCCCAGCGGGAGCAGCTCCGGCCGGGAGCAGCTCATCCAGCTTCTCCAGCCGGTCTGGCTGCCGGCCAGAGGAGCGCGGTCCCCTTAAGAGCCAGCTCAACCAGCAGCTGGAGGAGGGTGGGGAGGTCCCTGAGCTCCAAGCCATGGTCTGCACCTTCTCTCCTGCCCTGAGGCCTACCAGTGGTGATGCGGATTAAAGGCTTAGCCGGGATTACCGGGATGGGCTCCGGGATGGGTGGGGGTGAGGTGCAGCTCCAGCATTCTCCTCCTGGGGAAGAGGAACCCACGGAGAACGTGCCGAGGAGGCTTCTCCACGGGCTTTCAAAGGGCAACTCCTCCACGAAGGAGCGTGGCCGGGGAGAAAACCTCGCCAGGCTCCATCCCAGCAGGACCCAGGCTTGTTGTCCAAGCCGTCGTGGATCGGTGCCACCACCAGAAGAAAGCGTCCCACCAACGCTCCCTCCGCCGCTGCCCGTTCCCACCCTGGCCCAAAGCCCTCTCCTACCAGCAGAAGCGTTGGGAAAGCTCCTGCTTCAAACCTGCTTTTGATGTTGCTCGGCGTAGCTTCTAATTGAATCATCTCCCTGACCCACTTCCCCACATGGTTGCACAAACCCTTGAGCATCAGCGTGGGAAGCGGTGGCCGGGAGCAAGCAGGACATCTCCCGGTCCTCCCGTGACCGCGCAAGGAGACAAGACTTTGCCCGTGCCCAAGCTTGGCCTTGAACGTGAACGTCGCACGTCATGAGACACGCGGAAGAACCCCGCAATGGTTGAGGTCGGAAGGGACCTTATGGAGGTCACCTGCTCAAGCAGGGCCACCTAGAGCAGGTCGCTTTCCAGAGCTGGCCTCCTTAACCAACACCTCCACGCCAAATCTGCATGTTGAGCGTCACCTCAAGCTTGGGAGACTCTCAAAGCACCACCCATCGGAAGAGCTTTGCAAGTCAGATACCGCCGAGACCAAAGGTGGAACCAAACCTGGCTCCTCCAGTTCCGTTGCTTCCCCGCCGAGGCCACGGCAGAGGCGCCGGAGCAGTCACCAACAAGACAGGCTCCACCAGGTCCACGTCTCTCCTGAGGACTCCAGAGCGGAGCAGAGGGGCAGGATCCCCTCCCTGACCTGCTGGAGATGGAGCCCAGGAGGACGTTGGCTTCAGGGACCTGGAGGATGAAGCTCCCGTCCTTGCGGCCAAAGGCTGGAGACCGGCGGGACACCATGACGATGTGGTGGATCTCACCCATCCTCTTCTCCTGGGAAGAGGGATGGATTTGCCCCCGGGGCGTGGAGGTGGTGCAACGGGAACCCCAGAGCAGCCTCCATTCACACGGACGACCAGAAAAACCAGAACCGGATCTGCTGCTGCCTTCTCCACCACATCTCCTGCCTTTGATGGGCTCCACAGAGGGAGGTGCCAGGAGCCAAGGGACTACAGTGGAGGACACAGCCCAGAAAGCCCCAAATTCCCTTTTTTTCTGTCACGCATCTCCTCATGCCCTCAGGGGAAATGCTGAAACCTACTTCCAGACCACGGAGCAGGTCCAAGCTACCTCGGAGTTCCCTGTCCTGGGGAACACCAACAGCTCCTGCTCTCTTAGTCTGGAGGGTGGAGCAGAGAGGACCTCTTGGATGCAACACCCAGAACCTGTGGAGCCCGGCCAAGAGCTGAACCACCCGCTCTTCACCCAGGTCATCTAAGAAACGTTCTGCTCATGGGTTCCTACCACAGGCTGGTTTCCTTCAAAGGGACATTGAGAGCTCAACCCCCCCGAGGTGCCTTCACCCCGTACACAACGTGGAGTATTAAGAGCCAGCCTGGAAGCCCACCAAACCCTCAACACCTCAAGCTCCTGCACCTGGAAATGTCAATGCTAAGCCCAACTCAACAGACTTGCTTGGAGGTGGCCACATCAGCCGTGGCTCTTGGCATGTGCGCTGTCGTGACATCACAACCCCTCCACCGCAACACATCGGTGACGCAACATCTCGGCATCAACGCCAGCTTTGGCAGCGCTCGTGATTTTGGGGATGGGCCCGTTTTGGACCACGCGCCCCACTCACCACCATCCATGGGTGAGCTGCTGGGTGGATGCAGCTTCTCCGGCCCAGGCGGCAACGGGCTGGAACCCAGGAGTAAGTCCTCTTTCAAGGATGGTGGCCACCAGCCGAGCAACACGTGGCTCAGCCCAGAACAAGCTACACCCAGCTGAGAGAGGAGTTCCCGACGCAGGGCGTCCGTATCTCCACCTGGAGAACCTCAAGTGCTCACCTCGACAAAGCCCATGCTTGTGTCTAAGAAGAGCGGCTGATCCCCGTGGAGAACTGGGGAAACTGAGGCACGGTGGCTCCGGCGTTCGGCTCAAGGAAGAGCAGCCAAGAGCCCTGATGGCACCAGAGGAAACGTGCTTTGGAGTCCCACCACATCCCGTCCTCTTGATGGGACACACAATGTGGTGACCTCCATGTCACAACCGGCTTAGACCTCCAAAGCAAGCGCGCTCTCCACGGGAGCGCTTGCACTGAGCTTCAGGAGACCCCAGTAGACCCAGACACTGAGTTCTAAGCCAGTTTTGGTGAAGCACAGGAGAAACATCAGCAGATCTGAGCAGGTCCCTTCATCACCCTCTGGAGTTAACGTCTTCCTGCCACGGGATTTATCCCGTTGGGATGGAGCCGGCACCGCTCAGCCGGCCGGGAACAAGGGGTCAAGGAAGGAGAGATGGACAGCACAGACACCACGTGCCCTCCTGGGTTCCAAAGTTCCACCTTCCTGGTGGCCAAAGCCACCAGAGTTCCAAAGTTCTACCTTCCTCCAGACCACCACCACAGCTTCCTCCAGACTACTACCACCATAGCTTCCTCCAGACTACTACCACCATAGCTTCCTCCAGACTACTACCACCATAGCTTCCTCCAGACTACTACCACCATAGCTTCCTCCAGACTACTACCACCATAGCTTCCTCCAGACTACTACCACCATAGCTTCCTCCAGACTACTACCACCATAGCTTCCTCCAGACTACTACCACCATAGCTTCCTCCAGACTACTACCACCATAGCTTCCTCCAGACTACTACCACCATAGCTTCCTCCAGACTACTACCACCATAGCTTCCTCCAGACTACTACCACCATAGCTTCCTCCAGACTACTACCACCATAGCTTCCTCCAGACTACTACCACCATAGCTTCCTCCAGACTACTACCACCATAGCTTCCTCCAGACTACTACCACCATAGCTTCCTCCAGACTACTACCACCATAGCTTCCTCCAGACTACTACCACCATAGCTTCCTCCAGACTACTACCACCATAGCTTCCTCCAGACTACTACCACCATAGCTTCCTCCAGACTACTACCACCATAGCTTCCTCCAGACTACTACCACCATAGCTTCCTCCAGACTACTACCACCATAGCTTCCTCCAGACTACTACCACCATAGCTTCCTCCAGACTACTACCACCATAGCTTCCTCCAGACTACTACCACCATAGCTTCCTCCAGACTACTACCACCATAGCTTCCTCCAGACTACTACCACCATAGCTTCCTCCAGACTACTACCACCATAGCTTCCTCCAGACTACTACCACCATAGCTTCCTCCAGACTACTACCACCATAGCTTCCTCCAGACTACTACCACCATAGCTTCCTCCAGACTACTACCACCATAGCTTCCTCCAGACTACTACCACCATAGCTTCCTCCAGACTACTACCACCATAGCTTCCTCCAGACTACTACCACCATAGCTTCCTCCAGACTACTACCACCATAGCTTCCTCCAGACCACCACCACCACCTGGCCACATGTTGGCGTTGGCCACCAGGAGCCCCTGCCAGCGCAGCGTGGCCCCCAGCTCCAGCCCACCACCTGAGCTCACCCCACAACACCCCGAGCACCTTGATTTACACCAGCTCCATGGGCAGGAATGAGTAACGGGGACAGGAGTATCTCCAGCAGATGTTGTCACCAACCATGACACGTCACCAAGCTGCTGCTGGGCTTGAAATCATCTCGGAGCCCGGCAGTCTCTTTGCAGCCCCAGGGCTGCTCTCCTCAGCTCCACATCTACAGGACCTGGGGTGGCTTTCTTCTGGAAGCCCGGGGAAGACTCAAGCTCCAGGTGTTGATCACCACAGAGCAGGAACGTCACAAGAAGTCACCAGCTGCCTTCTGGGGTCACCAGGTTAATAACCGGCCTGGAAGCAAAGCAACGGCCACAAGAGGCTTCACCCAAGGTGGTCTGCTTCAAAACTGGACCCACCTGGAGCCATCACCATCTCCACCGGAGGAGAAACGAGGTCAGCGAGATCAATCCCCCACCGGCCCTGTCGTCAGGAGCTCTGAGCAAAGCGGTGGGGGAGAGGATTCGCCAAGGAGGTGCTGAGAAGGAGCCACCTCCTCATCAGCGCTTTGGGAGCGCGGAGATGTTCCTCAAGGAGCTGCAGGTCCTGCTCCCCGCTCCGGTGGAGATGGAAGGTTGGGGTGACGACCTGTTAAATAGGACAGAGCGACGCTGGATGGGTTGGGCATCAAACCCAAGGCAGCTCTTCGCTGCTCCTCCCGAACGCTGCCGGCCGGGACAGGCGCCATTTTTTTTCCCTTTGGAAAACCTTCTGAGGTGGGATGAGCTGGAACTCGCGGCCTGCTCCTGCTCCAGCCAGCGCTTGGCAAAGAGGGAAGAAACAAAAATCCCAAGCCCACGTAGAAATAACTTCTCGGCAGGAGCCCGAACTCCAAGACTAACCCCACGGTTTGAAGGCAACGAGGCCAAGTTCCTCCTCTGTAGCTCCTGACACATGTTGGCCACGTGCCCTCTTCTCGCCTTGTTCCTGGAGCAGAAGGCTCCGCGGACGAGAAGGAAACGAGCGGTGTCGTTCCCAAGGCAGGCCTGTCAGCAGCTCTGGAGGCGGCTGGAAGTCTGGAACCAGGGCGAGAGGAGCGGGCAAGAGCCGGCAGCTTCCTCCAGACCACCACCACCACTGCTTTCTCCAGACCACCACCATAGCTTCCTCCAGACCACCACCACAGCTTCCTCTAGACCACCACCACTGCTTTCTCCAGACCACCACCACCGCTTCCTCCAGACCACCACCACAGCTTCCTCTAGACCACCACCACTGCTTTCTCCAGACCACCACAGCTTCCTCCAGACTACCACCACCACTGCTTCCTCCAGACCATCACCACCATAGCTTCCTCCAGACCACCACCACCATAGCTTCCTCTAGACCACCACTGCTTCCTCCAGACCACCACCACCACCGCTTCCTCCAGCTTCTGAAGCCCAGGGGGTTGTTCAGGATGAGCCCCAACCCCAGGCCTCCGTCGGGAGCTTCTCTGCCCAAGTGACAAGGGAAGCCGTGGTGGTCACGTCTCTACAGCCCCGGCAAGAAGCTGCCTCCACAAGGGGGTTGGGGCCAAGTCCATGGTGGTCTCCAGGCTCCACGCTCTCTCTTTGAGGTGCAGAGCTGGAAGCAAACGCAACATCCAACGCCCGCATTGTGACAGAGCCCCTAGGAAGGTCTCTGGCCATCTCCTGTTGGGCCTGGAGCTAGCAGAGCTTCTAGGAAGAGCTCACCTCTTCAAGCTGGAGGCAGCTAAGCACCCCTTGACCCCAACCTTCACCACTCCACCCACCGCTGAACCTCATCCCTCCCACCAGCAACGGCTAAAGAAGACAGCCGTGCTTTGATTCCAGGTCAAGAATTCATGGGTGAGGAACCCTCCGAACCTGAGGGCTCAGGTCACAGCGCTGAAGACACCGTGCAGGTCCCTCTCTAGGGGTTTAGGAGAAGAAGGTCTGCACGGACCCCACCAAAGCCACATTGCCGGCCACATCAGCGGGGGGGGATGGACTCCAGCGAGGTCTTTTTGGTTCTTTTTCACCATGGTGTAGCCACCTCACTTCCTCCACCACCACCTGACCGCTGCTGGAGCACCACCTCCACGCCACGCCGTCCTCCTGCAGAACCACAACTACCTTCTCACCACCTTTGGCGCGTCCCCCACCTCACACCCACCCCCTCGGCATCCACGCAGAGCACGGGGTTGGGGGGGGGAGAAACAGGGACAACCTTGAGGACCAAGAAACCCCCCCACTGGCAAGCTTCTTCTACGCCTGTGACGGAACCCGTAGCGCACGTGACCCGGGGAGGCTTCTCAGAAGAGCCGAGTCTCCGGCGCCTTCTGTTTGCCCTTCCCTTGTTCGCAGCCGCGGCGCATCTGGGCTCTCGTCAGGAGAGGAGGGGGGGAAAAAAAAAGCCCAACCAACCAACCAACCGAGCGACCACCCAACCACCCAACCAACCCCCCCTCCTGCTCTCCTCCTGCTCAACAAGCTCTCCATCACAACAAAGCCCCAGCGAGCGGCAGCCGAGAGCCGGGAGCTTCTTTTGTTTGAGGCCCCGGAGGAGGAGAAGAAGGAGGAGGAGGAGGAGGAGGAGGAGGGGGAGGAGGGGTGGTGAGAGCCTGGAGAACCGACCTTGGGTCCTGCTCGGCCGCTGGTGGGGTGGAAGGAGGTTTCCTGAGCCCGGTCGGTGCTTCTCCTCGGCGCACGGCCATTTTGCGGAGCGTGGCTGCTCGCCGAGCGCGGCTGTTGGCTCCTGTTCCCCCCAGAGCGGAGCTTGGCTCAGCTCCGAGCATCTCTGGTGAGCCACGGCTTGGAGATGGACCAAGGTCCTGGTTGACTCCACACGTGGGGGCATCAGCACGGGCTCATTTCGATCCCTGCTCCAAGGATTGAGGCTCCCACTCGTGCCTCCTCCAAAAATCACAGAGTGGGTTTGGGTTGGAAGGGACCTTCAAGATCATCTCGTTCCAACCCCCCACCGTGGCAGGGACACCTCCCACGAGAGCAGCTTGCTCAAGGTCCCGTCCAACCCGGCCTCTTGGCAAGGAGCTGCCCAGGCATCAAGCCACAGCCTGAGGAAAACCTGCTGAAGGTGCTTGGCCCACCCCAGAGACCCTGGAAGGTCTCAGCAGGGTCACGGCCAACGGGTTGCAGTGATAGGACATGAGGAAATGGCCTCAAGTTTCCCAAGGTTTCCAAGCCCTGGAGATGTGGTGCTGAGGGCCAGGGGTTAGTGGTGGCCTCGCAGCGCTGGGGGACGCTTGGGCTCCATGATCTGAAAGGTCCCTTCAACCAAGCCAACCCTGTCATTCTGTGCCCAGCCCCATCCCTGGTGAAGTCACCGTCTGTGTCCCAACAGCAGGTTCGAGGAGGGCACGTAACGAGCAAGGTCAAGGCCCAACGGGAGGCTGGATATGGCCACCTAGAAGATGGGCTTTTGGGATATTCAGTTCCCGAGGCTTCATCCCGGGAAGCAGCAACCAGAGGAGCCCCAAGGTCACACCAAGCCCACGGGCCACGTCCACAGGCTCCACGGCTGTCACGTCAGCCACAGGAGCAAGGGTGATCTTGCCCGTGGACACCTGCTGACACACCCAAACCCCCAGCAAAGCTCTTCCCTCCACCCGACGAGGGCAAAACCCGACAGAGAGCGACTTCAGGAGGACACGAGCGGAAGGAGGGCACTGCCCGGCACGCACGTCGGTGGGAGAGGTCCTCTACCCCAGCCTAAAGGCGGTGGAGGAAGAGAAGGTCTCTCTTTCTTCAGCCCCAGCAGGAGGACAGCCCGGAACCCGAGCAGGAGCAGCACAGGGTTAAGCAGAGGACAAGTCGGCGGAGACCAAAGGTCAGGTTGAGTCACGCTGGGGCCGTTCCTCTTTCGCTCTGAGCCAAGTCTCTCGCTTCCCAGGCAGGGTTTGTCCCCAGGCCTGCAGGAACCTGTCACCTTCAGCCCCACCAAGATGCGCTCAGGAGGAGCTGCTCTTCCACGGCCAGCACCTACCTCCTGCTCTTCACTTCTCCTCCACGCGCTGGTTTGGGGGCGTTTTCTGGCAGGGGACGGAGAGAAACCCACGCTGCTGCCCACCTCCACCTCATCCCATCCCTGCTCCACCCTGTCCTAGCCACCAGCCCATCCTCAGGTTCTTCCTTGAGAAATCCAACCGCTCCCCCACGCAGACACTTCTCCTCGCCCACGGCTTTCCTGACCCGAAGGAAACGCTGAGACGTGGGGCAACGTCTCCTCCTGAGCGCCCGCAGGGCACGTTCTCCTGCAGCTCCAGAGCCTAGATGGCTCCTCAGAACCAGGCTCAACCCTCCAGGCTGAGCCTCCACGGATGTGCTTGTCCCTGAACCTGTGCCAACAGGCCCTGCTCAAAAGTCCCTCCCCATCTTTCTGACAGGCCCCTTGAGGTCCTGCAAGGCCACCAGAAGGTCTCTCTGGAGCCTTCTCTTCTCCAGGCTGAACAGGCCCAACTCTCCCTCACAGCAGAGGGCTTCCAGCCCTCGGGTCCTTCTCCCAGGGCTGCTCTCCAGCCTGTGCTGGTACCAGGTAGGAACATCCCAGCCAAGCACGTCAAGATACTTCCCAAAGCACTTCCCAAGCTCCAGCTCTTCCTCGGCCTCTTCCCAACCCAAAACCCGTTGCCCTCAACGACCCCATCGAGGGGTTCCTCCTCCAGGAACCCGCCCAGGTGCTCCAGAACACGGAAGAACTTTCAGCAGCCGCAGGTTCTTTCGCAGCGTTCGAGTCTGTCGTGCAGAAGAGCATCTGCTCCTCTCCCTGCCGCCAGGGAGGACGCGGAAACGACACGTTGTCCCCGCACCACTCCTTGGTTTTACAGCCCTCAGCCACCTGCCCCACGAGTCCTCCTCTCAAGCAGGAGAAGCAGCGACCTCCTCTGCTCTTCTCCCGCGGCCGACCAGCTCAGCACCCTTCTCTCCGTACGCGCTCCAGCTTGCAGAACTCAAAGACGCGCTCCTCGTGCTCACCCCGCGCACGGCAAACACGTGGCTCCATGGACGTGGACCTGCCACACCACATCTGGAGCTTCTGTGGAGGAGATTCTGCTCCAGCAGGAGCAGGGGAGGGGTTGTCCTCATGGACTCGGCACTGGGGAGGCTCGAATCCTGGGGTTGGGGTTGGGGCCCTCACTCCAAGAAGGACCTTGAGGGGCTGGAGCGTGGCCAGAGAAGGGCAACGAAGCTGGGGAAGGGTCTAGGGCACAAGGAGAAGGGGCTGGAGAACATCTGAGGGACCTGGGGGTGTTGAGCCTGCAGAAAAGGAGGCTCAGGGGAGACCTTCTCAATCTCCACGACTCCCTGACAGGAGGTTGGAGCCAGGTGGGGTCGGGCTCTTCTCCCAAGGAACAAGAGGAACCGGCCTCAAGTTGCACCAGGGGAGGTTGAGGTTGGACATGAGGAGGAACTTCTCCATGGCAAGGGCTGTGAAGGGCTGTGCCAGGCTGCCCAGGGCAGTGGTGGAGTCCCCATCCCTGGAGGTGTCCCCAAGCCCTGGAGATGTGCTGCTGAGGGCCAGGGGTTAGTGGTGACCCGGCAGCGCTGGGTTAACACTTGGACTCGATGACCTTAAAGGTCTCTTCCAACCAAAACAATTCTTTGATGACAAGGAACCAAGCTGACCGAGCTGCCCCTCTAGAAACAACCGTGCAGCCACCCGGAGCCAAACGCTGCTCAGACAGACAGACAGACAGACCGACAAACCCCCGCCGAGGCTGGTGGTCGCCACAAGCAGGACGGAGCCCACAGCCCAAGCTCCCACCACATCCAGGTCTCCTCCTCGGCGCGTGATGCAACCAGAGAGCCAGAAGCTCCTCCGGGAGCTTTGACGCGGGAGAAGAAGCAGAGCCCGGTGGCCTACAGGAGCTGGGATGACCCAGGCGACAGCACCGGAGAAGCTCGGACCCGCCGGAGGAAGCCGAGCCCATCGCGGACGCCAGCGTCGGAAGCCACCAAAGAAACCTTCTCTTACCTTCTCCGACTTGACCTTCTTGAGCTGCCGGCACTCGCCGTCGCCGTCGTCCAGCTCCGCCTTGGCTGCCAGGGGGTTGAGCGCGGCGCCCGTGTCGATGGCTACGCCGGCGAGCGGCTCGGCGGCGGC
>VZZY01005580.1:43783-61895 GCA_013400335.1 Eurystomus gularis
CTACTCGGCGGCGCTCGGCCCCACTCGGCGGCGCTCGGCCCCACTCGCCGGCGCTCGACTCCACTCGCCGGCGCTCGGCCCCACTCGGCGGCGCTCGACTCTACTCGGCCCCGCAGCCGGAAAACGCGGCGACTGGATTGCGGCGCCACGGGAAGGGGGTGGACGGGCAGCTCTCTCTGGGGGTGTGAGGTGTGGGGACCTCCTGCCCCCATGGAGTCCTGCAGCGGAGGTGGTGGAGGAGGGACCACCACCTGTATGGACACGGCCCCCGGAGAGGTGGCACCGCCTCTGCCAGCTCCAGGATGGTTTTGGGAGGAGATGGCAGGTTCTTCTGATGGTTTGCACCTCCAAACAAGGGCAATGGGAGACCTAAAGCACTGGTTGAGGAGGTGGGACGCCTCAAGGGGTGAGTTTTGGGAGCCATCACCCTGTCTGTGAGGCTTTTGGGGCTGGTGGAAGGGCAGCCAGGAGAGGTTGAAAGAGGGATGAGGAGATGTTCTTCTCTGTCAAGGCCAGGTAGGACGGGGCCTGGAGCAACCTGCTCTAGTGGGAAGTGTCCCTAGATGATCTTTAAGATCCCTTCCAACCTAAAGCACTCTGTGAAGAGGAGAAACTGTCCTTGCACGGCCCAACCTCAACCCTGGTGGGCCCCAAGATGACCGACGTTAACAAATTCCCGTTGCTTTTAACCGCCGTTTTTTGGAAGGACCACGTAAAGGGTGTTCTGGGGGCTAAGAGTGTCCTCCACGGGTGGTTCTTCTCCACCTTCTCCACCCTGGCTGGTTGGTGTCCCCAGCGTCCCACTCGCCCCAAGCACAGGGCAGCAGAGACACCAGCGACGTTCTGTGCAAGAGGTTCTCCACCACGTAACCGCATGGTCCTCCACGCGCCTGTCTTCTACCTGAAGAGCATCTCCCCCACCTCGATCCCACAAGTGCTGCCTTCAGGCTTGACCGATTCTCCAGGCAGCTTGGGCAAAGCAACCTCAACGTCCTGCCTCTCCCACCCCACCACCAAGGTCATCCCGGTTTCCCGGCGCCGCGTCCGACCCGGCCTCAAGGCACGGTTTGGGGATGGAGACCTTGAGCGGGCAAGCTCCAATCCCAGGAGCTGGTGGAGATGCCAGCACTAGGTTGAATCCCATCCCATCAAGCTCCACCCCCTTTGTTGGCCACGCGGGACTTCCCGGGAAGCAGAGGGCCAGAGCGTGGTGGGAACACGTCTCTTTTAATGCTTCTGGAACACAACGGAGAAAGCGATACCTACGAAGCGCTCTGAGGTCCATCCTACACCCGCGCTCCAGAGACAAGGACCATCCCGGCGGCGCTCACCCCAGCGCCTTCTGCTTCAGCAACCCCTTCTTCGCTCCCTGGTGGATCTTGGCATCCAGCTTCCCTGGAAAGAGAGGACAAAACGCAAGCCAATCACAATGAGCTCCTGCTCTGGTGGGACAGGACCTGGCCAGCCTGGATCGATGGGCTGAGGCCACTGGGATGAAGTTCAACAAGGGTCTAGAGCAGCTTGTGAGGGACCTGGGGGTGTTGAGCCTGGAGCAAAGGAGGCTCAGTGAGACCTTCTCCCTCTCCACAACTCCCTGACAGGAGGTTGGAGCCGGGTGGGGTCGGGCTCTTCTCCCAAGGAACGAGTGACAGGACAAGAGGAAACAGCAAGCTCCAAGAGGAAGAGGAAGAAAGGGACGGTGACGCTAAGCGAGGCCAGCCTTCTGGAGAGGCTCTGCCACCAGCCAGCGCCGGTCACCTCCTCCAACACCACATCTCCCTCAGAACTCATCTCCATGCTCCTGCTCCCCTCCATCTTCCCACCCTCCAAACGCCAGCCTGGGCCTGTCCCTGTCCATAGCTGGGAGCAGGGACAAGGCTCCAGCATGAACCTCCGCTGTGTCCCTCAGGAGGGACGTGGGGGGTCCACTGTGGTCACACCATCAGGAGAGGAGGCAAAGCCATCAGAGTTTGCTCCCAAGGAGACGGACAAGCAGAGCCCAAGATGGAGCCCGAGCTGGTGGCACTTCATCCGGGTTCCTCGGCATCGTCCCTCTGGGGAATCAAGCCCCGTGTCATCCCACGGGTGGCCACGGCCCACGTGGTCCCTGGGAGAGCTGCCCTGCTCCAACGCACCGCAGATCCCATCCCTGGTGGGAACAAGACCCACCAGGCTCCAAACCAGTTCCGCTTTGGCTACCGCTCCAAAAACCGCCGGTAGATGTCCACGAGAAGCAGGTGCTCGTCCAGAGACAAGGGCTCCAAACCAGGCAGCGACCATCACCTTCTCCTCAGCCCAGGAGAACTTCTCCATTTCGGCCCAACGAAGCCAAAACCCCAAATGTGATCCAAGGTTTGCAGGCACCAGGTCCGGGAGCTCCACCTCCGCTCTACTACTTGGCACCAGCATGTAGATGACCTCCAGGGAAAGGCTAAGTCCTCTTCTCCTTCCCCTCCACCATTTCAGGACTCTGGTCTCCCACCACACCGTGTCCCTCCACGCTCTTCCAGCCACCAGGAGCTTCCCGAGTGACGCCTGAGGGAATCTTCGCCCGGATTCGAGGCCATCACCCCCAAGAACCACCACCGAGCGTTGTCCTCACGCGCTGGAGCTCCGTGGCTGGACCTTCCTCCTGCTCGGCTTCCAGCTTGGACAATTAAGCGGTTGACGGCCTCGGATGTCGCGCCAGCTCCCATCAGGAGACGTCAAAGGCTTCCCTGCTCCTCCTCCAGGCCATCACAAACCTCACCCAGGTGACCGATGTCCCCTACAGGAGGAGAAGGTGAAGCTCTGGAGGAGGCCGGAGCTGCCCGGAGGGTCTCCAGCTGCTGGATTCCCTTCTCCGTCCTTCTCCCGGCAGCAGGAACGCCGGGCAGGCGGTGGAGGAGCTGGTGGATCTTCAAAGGGCTGAACGCCGCTGGCAAGCGGAGCGTGGACAGATGCTGCGGCGCTTCCCCCAGGACATCCCATCCTGCCGGCCCACGGGTGGACAACATCCATCTGGCTCCTGCAGCTCTCGCCGCGTCAAGCCCTCCCCGTCCTCGGGAGAGACAACTGCAGCTCGCGTGGGTCACAGAGTCCCTCACTGAGGGACCTCTGGAGATCGTCTGGTCCAACCCTCCTGCTCCAGCAGCTCACCCAGAGCAGGGGGCCCAGGATCGTGTCCAGGCACCTTTGGAATCTCTCCAGAGAAGGAGACTCCACAACCTCTCTGGGCAGCCTGGGCCAGGCTCAAACACCCTCACACCAAACAAGTTTCTCCTCCTGGTCAGATGGAACCTCCTGGGTTCCAGTTGGTGCCCGTTGCCCCTTGTCCTGTCGCTGGGCACCACTGACAAGAGTCTGGCCCCATCCTCTTGCCCCCACCCTTGAGCTCTTGCTCAGCATTGATCAGATCCCCTCTGAGGCTTCTCTTCTGCAGCTCAGCAGCCCCAGGGCTCTCAGCCTTTCCTGGGCACAGAGATGCTCCAGTCCCTCAGCATCTCCAGAGCTTCTGCTGGACTCTCTCCAGCAGCTCCTTGTCTCTCTCCAACTGGACAGCCCAGCACTGGACACAAGACTCCAGAGGTGGCCTCACCAGGGCAGAGCAGAGCGGGAGAAGAACCTCCCTCAACCTGCTCTCCACACTCTCTGAATGCACCCCAGGAGACCTTCTTGGCCCTGAGGGCCCACTGCTGGCTCCTGGTGAGCTTCTTGTCCCCCAGCACTCCCAGGTCCTTCTCCACAGAGCTGCTTCCCAGCAGGCCACCCCTCCCCTGTCCTGGGCCAGGGTGTTTTCCCTCCCTAGATGGAGAACCCTCCACGTGCCCTTGTTGAACTCCATTAGTTGAAGCTCCCGCCCGAGCTCCACCTCGTGTCCTGCCCCAGGCTGACACCAGGAGCAGCTCAGCTGCGAGCAGGAGCATCTCCACGAGCTTTGCTACTCACAGATCTTCTGCCTGCCTTTGATGGGGAACTTCACCACCATCTCCTGGGGGTTAGCGCAGAGGAAGACGAACGGAGACTCGGACTCCGGGCTCAGCTCCGGGCACTGCGAGACACAGAGATGGAGAACAGGGTCAGAACTTTGAAGACCCGAACCCCACGAGATGACGGGTCCAAACACGAGAGTTGGGCTTGTTCAGCCTGGAGAAGAGAAGGCTCCAGGGAGACCTTCTGGTGGCCTTGCAGGGCTTCAAGGGGGCCCAGAAGATGGGGAGACCCCAAGGGGTGGTGGGTTTAAAAGAGGGAGATGTAGACGAGAGAGAAGGAAGAGATTTTGGACGCTGAGGGTGGTGAGAGCCTGGCCCAGGTCACCCAGAGAGGTGGTGGCTGCCCCATCCCTGGCACCATCCCAGGTGAGGTTGGCCGGGGCTCTGAGCAACCTGCTCTGGCTGCAGATGTCCCTGCTCCCTGCAGGGGGTTGGACTGGGTGACCTTTGAAGGTCCCTTCCCACCCGTGGTGGAAAAAGGAGGAAAGAAGCCTCCTGAGCCAGGGAAGTTCACCAAAGCTCTGCTCTTCAGCAGCGACCAGAAACAACATTTTAAAGCGCACGTACCAACCCTCGCGTCACCTTCTCCAGGAAGCTGAGGCCAGGCCACGCCCCCAAGGTGCTCCAGCCCTGGGAAGCCTTCTCCAAAGAGCCTTCCATGGGGAAGCTGCCTCCTCTTTTTCCCCCCCTGCCTTCCTCGAGTGGCTCCATCGCGGGGACACGCTGCCAGAGCAGATGGAGCAGCGTGTCCTGGCAAAGCCCCCGTGCGCTGCTAACAAACCGCTCCGAGCTCTTGAAAAGCTTCTCCTGGATCCTGCCAAGAGCCGTTTGGATGTGCCCGGGACCAGCTGGGCACGGAGAAGGGAGCAGGGAGGCGACTTGACTCGCTTCCCACCACGCCCGGGCCAAGGGAAGGAGGATCTCGGAAGGAGAACGGCCTGGGGAGCGGGAGACGCCGAGGCCGGTTAATCGGCACGGCGCGGGCGACCGCTGGCACCTCCTGATGGACCCAGAAGGTCCCACAGCAGCATGGCCTCCAAGGCTCGGGCCACACGCTGTCACAGAGGTGGGTCATCCCTGCTCTGCCACACTGGGCTGCCAAAGAGGTCCCCAGTCTCCTCAGCCACCACCTCCTAGGTGGACCTGGACGTCACCGTGGTCCCCGCCCAACACATCTCGCAGGCCTCCAGACACGAACCATCCCCGTCGCGGCTTCCCCGGCATCAGCAGCGAAGGACAGCAGCCAGGGCGGGTTCTCCACGGACTGCTGTCATCCAAAACCGGGATCAGACCTTCAGCTCCAAGAGCTTCCAGCTCCATCCCAAGGCCGAAGAGGAGAACGAGCAGACGCTGGCCACCAGAGCCCCGCCACGCAGCCCGCGCTCTCCTCTTCGTGCCGGTTCCTCGGAGAATCGCACGCTGGAACCTGGAGGCACCGCGGCCAGTTGCTCTACCTCCATCGCCTCTTCACAAGGTTCTGGAGATGATCCAAGTCCATCTTCCCAACCAGACGTTGTCGCTGCTCCTCCCGGCTCCAGCTCCGGGCAGAGCTTGCAGAGGTTTGATCTCCCTCACGACCGGCTCTTGCATCCTGCTGCCGGCTCCACGCGTGGTCTTCAAGCACCATCTTTCAGGCCCCGGTTCTCTCCACCTCGGCCAACCGTGAGGAACGGGCTCCACGTCAACGCTCGAGCCGAACCGACCCAACGGGCAGGACAAGGAGGGGAAAAGAAAAGGAAAAATAGAAAGCAGCAGCAGCGGGGTGGCAAAGAAACACAAACGAAAGCCGGCAGCCAAAGTTTAGTTTGAAAGCCTGTCAGGTCTAGACTGCGCCGTGCGAGGAAGGAACGGCTTCCAACCACAGCTGCTGGTGGTGGTGGGTTTGGCAATCTTCCACCTTGGGTTCATGGGGAGGAGCTGAAACGCGGGGAGTGACGACGGGGCTTTGGGGATTGAAGGCCCCAACCTGGTTCTACAGCGCCGGGGAGGACCCGGGCACGTTGCAGCCCCTCGGAAGCGGGGTCAAAGGACCTACAGCCACCACCACCACCCTTCTGCCTGAGCAACCGCCCGCCCCACAAGAAGGGCTTGAGATGTTTCTGGAGTGCCTGCTGGGAAAAACACCCAGCCGTGTTGGCGGGCTGGGCCGAAAGAGCCGAAGAGGACTTTCCAACGCGAGGAGCTTCAGATCCAAGGATCCCGGCGTCGGGCAGCAACAGGAGGTGTCACCCAGGACGCGTTCGCCACCACTCGTAGAGCCAACGGAAGGAGGACGAGACCTTCCAGCAGACCCAACTGTAGATCAGTGGATGCCAGAGAAGAAAGACCCCGCGCTGGCCCCAGGGTCCTCTCCTCCCTTCCAAGGCTTGCTCCCAGACAGGCCAGACACTCCTGCAGATCTTCTCGGAGCCTTGTCCCAAAGCTCCCTCTGCTGCTCACGCTCACCCCCTTCCACACACGGCCTCCTCAGAAACGCTTCTTTCCTGAAGAGCACTTCAGGAGAAACGAGCCGCCAGCTGCTGCCACTTCTCCAGCTCCTCACGGCGAGGAGATGCCCATCGGCATCTCCAACGTTCCTCCTCCAACAACGAGCCAAGACGGCCTTGGCTCAACGTCAAGCCCCACGTGGGCTGCTGTGCCCCAGGTACAGCAGTAAAGAGCTTGGCTCGGGCTCCATTATCTCCTCACAGGAGGTGGAAGGTCTCTCTTCTTCCCCAGGGCACGTGCTCCAGCCCCAAACCATCTTGGTGGCCTCACTCCAGTCCATCAACCTCTCTTTTTGTGACCACCCTATTCCAGGTGTGGATTGGCCTGAAGCGCCCGGGATCATCCTTGGAAGGATGGATGTTATTGCCTTCCTATAGTCATCAGGGTCCTCTCCTCATCTCCATAACCCTTCTGAGGGAAGAGCGGCCTCACAAAGACGTCCGCCAACGCTCTCCGCATGTGTTTGAGGAGCAACCCCGGACTTGTAGGGGTTGAGATTTCTCAAAGACCCCTGATTCCACCTCCCTTCGCTACAGGCAGCCCCTTCTCCTCCCTGAACTCTGCCTCCAGGCCTGAGACCTCTGGAGGTCTCGCTGGTGAAGCTTGAGGTGAAGAAGACCTCAGCACCTCAAACTTCTCCGCGTCCCCGGTCACCAAGTGACCTGGCTCATTCAGAAAAAGGCCACTTAAAGGTCCTTGGACTCCCGGGGGAGTCCTGATCCACCGTCATCTCCAGCTGTCCCCCCTTCCCTCTGCCTGGGGCCTCCAGATGTCCTCTCTGCGGGGTCTCCATGAAGACCCTGCAGTTCTGTCCACCCTTCCCGGTGGAAGGTGCTCACCTTCTCCCACAGCTCCTCCTTCTGGTGACTCAGTGCCCCAAACAGAGCGCAGCTCTCACCAGCTGGGACCTCCAGCTCCAGGCAGAAGCCACCAGGCAGGTCCAGCAGCGACACCCCTGCTTGGGCCCAGGGACAAGGTCCTACAACACCCACCACTAGAGAGTTTTCCACGTCGTCTTGAGTTTCCAGGCCCCTCCACGTCCTCTGCTGCACAGATCACCGCAACGTCTCTGCTGGCTCACTCAGAGAGTTGGCTCGTTGCTCTCCAAGAGCAGCCAAGCACTTACTTGACCCTTCCCAACCCAGAGTCCTCCTCGAGACGAGGAGAGCAGCATCATTACACCCAGAGGTAGCAAAGAACGCCTGCCTGGCCGGGCAAGACTGGGAGCAACTCTTTGAAGCTTAAGAGAAACCATCTCAGCACTTTGGAGGCCACGTCTAGGTGAGACACAAGCTCCTGAGTTTGCCAGGCGAGGGTGAAACCCAGAAAAGCCACGTTCAACCACTGCAGGTCCTGGTGTCCATCCGTTGGCCGTCGCAACGGCCGCGTGGTAGCTACGCCACGTCAAGGGCCTGCCAGTCGATGGTTCCTTCGCTGTACCCACCTGCTCCTTGAATTGCTCTTGCGACAAACAGTCGGTGACGTCCACGCAGCCCAGGAGGCACCCTGAGGGATAGTCGCTTGGAAACTCCACATCTGCAGGGAAAGAAAGAGCTCTTCAGGGGCCACCTCCTCACAGCTGAGGTCTCCTACCCGTCCACGCTCTTCTATTTTTGAGGCCCAAGAAACCAGGCAGCAATTTGGACGCCCCGTCGTACGTTTCCCAGCTCGGGATCTCCACCGGGACAGGACCACGCTGGTGAGACGTCATTCTCTAGAGACCTTTCCCTGCTTAGGTCCTTCCGGAGGATGGTGAGACCTTCTGGAGAACCTGCAGCTTTTCCAGCCTGACTTCCACAAGGTCAGGGTACGTGAGAAGCCGCTCAGCAGAAGGGTCTCTCTGACAGCACGGCTTGATGGACCAAGTTCCCCCCCCAGGATCTGAGAAGCTCACCTTTCCGCAGGAGCATTCTGTAGGTGGTCTCCAGCTCGGCGATTTCCTGCAGGGAAGGTCTTCTCGCAGTGGCCGCGATCCACAGCCGCCCTCGGTGAGACGTGTACCAGGTCCTGCCCTCCACCCTGGAGAAGGAAGGACTTTGTTTCAGCAACAACCACCCCCGCAAACAGATTTTTTCCAACCCAACGTTGCTTCTGCTGGCTAAAAATGGAAAATTCCGTGAAGGAAAAGGGGAAAAAAAAGAGCTAAAGGAGATTCTTTGCTCTCTACTCGTGGTGAACTACCACGATGGGCTGATGGAGCTTCTCTTTGGAACCCGACGGACGCTCAGGGCCACCCCTTTACCTTTTGATTCCTCTGACGAGCAAGGAAGCCCAAGGTTGGTGCAGGCTGAGGCACCAGCCCTCATCCGAGATCTCCTGGAGCTCTCGATCCTGGATCCGCAGCCTGTTCCGCTCCGAGCCAGCCTCGCTGCCGGTGTCCGTGGAATGGGTGGCTTTCCGGGGTGGGACAGAACCGCTTTGGTCCACCCACTACCAAAAAGAAGCGAGGACAAGGTTAGTGCCCCTCTAGGAACTCCTACTGGGAGTCGGGTGATGGCTTCAAAGTGGAAGAGGGGGATTTAGATGAGAAATGAGGACAAAGTTCTTCACTCTGAGGGTGGTTGCCCGGGGAAGCTGTGGATGCTCCAGCCCTGGAGGTGTTCGAGGCCAGGGCTTTGAGCAACCTGCTCTAGTGGGAGGGGGTTGGAACGAGATGATCTCTGAGGTCCCTCCCAACCCAACCCATTCCACGATTCTATGAATTAGAAGGTGGAAATCGTGCCCTTCGGAAATGTAGCAGAAAAGGCTCCAGAAACAGAGCTTAGGTGGCCGCGCAGAAGTTCTTCCACACTCGCAAAGAGGTGGCAGGAGCCTCTCCCGAGGCGAACGGCTGCTCTGGGCTACACCGCGCGACCCGTACTGACCAAAGGAGCGGGCTGAAGGAGACGAGGGTTCA
Organism: Eurystomus gularis; assembly: GCA_013400335.1. NCBI lineage: Eukaryota > Metazoa > Chordata > Aves > Coraciiformes > Coraciidae > Eurystomus > Eurystomus gularis. The sequence continues at coordinate 53,138 of VZZY01005580.1, forward strand.
CCAAAACGCCAGGACTCGGAGCCGCCGTCGCTTCGGGGCCCGCGGCCGCCTCGCTCAGCGCGCCGCAGGCGATGGCCTCGATGGTCTCATCCAGCCTGCAAAGGAGCAGCAAGACCCTCCAGGAAGAAACGACCGCACCAATTGGACCCGAGCGCCAGAGGTGGCCTTCAAGAAGGTGGCATTTGCTCTTCGAGGCGCAGCCAGGCCGCTCCCCACCCCGATTTTCACCTCCCCGCCGGGCGCTGCCGGCTCTCACTCACTTGCTGTGGTACTCAGCCATGCTGCTGTCCTCCTCCAGGACCTGCCGGCCGGCAAAGTCGATGGTGATTCTTCTGGCCAGGCGAGAGGCGTGCCGCAGGTCCCGCAGCTCCCGCTCTCTCTTCTGGAGGGCTTCCCTTTCCTGCTTGGAGAGCCACTGGTTGGAGTCCGCGGCGAAGTAATCCGCTTCGTCGTCGATGACCTGGGTGCGGCGCACGCTGGCGAGAGGACAATCCCGAGGGTGGAAGATGAGAGCAGCAGGTCAGCGACGCGAGGTGGTGGCTGCCCCATCCCCGGAACCATCCCAGGTGAGGTTGGCCGGGGCTCTGAGCAACCTGCTCTAGCTGCAGATGTCCCTGCAGGGGGGCTGGCCTAGTTGGGCTCAACAAGTCCCTTCCAACCCAAACCATTCCATGATTCTTCCCTACCTGCTCTCTAGGGACGCCCAAACGGGACCTGTTTGAGGGGTTCCCTCTCGCTCCACCAACATTAAGGTGTCTGGCAGCTCCAGCCCCGGTTTTAGAAGGAGCTCTCGAGCATTTCAAAGGCAGCTTAGCCTGCCGGATCCTTCCCGCTACTTCCCGACAGCCTCGTACCTCGTCCTGTCAAATTCCAACAGCTTGTCTTTGTGTCTGACGGCCATCTCCAGCCCTGCCTTGAGCCTGGCTTCCTGCCGAGGCAGCAGGTCTTGGCTTATGGCCTCCAAATTCCCCGCAAGTTCAGCGCCTGCGAGAGAAAACCAACCCCGGCTCAGTTAAAGCCCGGCCTCGGCGGGCCTGGCTGCAGGAACGGCCTCTAGAGCAACGGCCGCTCAAGGAGCTAAGGAGAACTTTGCCCCACGGTCAGGTTGAAGGCCCGGTTTTCTCTCTAGCCCCTTTCACAGGCTCTACCTCCAAGGAAAAGGGAGCATTTGAAGCCCACAGCGACCACATCAAGCTCGGGTTCCGAGAGGCGATCCCGGATTTCGATTCTCCTTCACCCTTCCCTAACAATCCGGGCCGTCTTAAATCCCACCCAGCGCCAACCACCAGCCTTGGGTCCCCTCCTAGAAGCCAAGCCCCCAAGAAACCCAAACCAAGAAGGTTTGCTCCAGCCGTCGCTCTCGAGGACTGGCAGGACCCTCCCGCACGTTCCACGCGAGCTTCATCCCGACTTTCAAGGATCCCCTGGACGTGGCTGATGTGGGAATGCCCAGCGAGCGGCGCTGGGGCTTCTGGGTAAGGACACTACAGGCCGTCGTTCCACGCTCCACCTCGGCTGGAGCCCAGAAACGCTGCCGAGCGCTGCGGGAGAAGGGTGGAAGCGAGGGCCCAAGCGTCTCAGTCCAGCCTGGAGCAAATTAAAGCTCGCTCATTGTCCTGGGAATTCCCATCCCTGGATCCCGGATGGATCCGGACGATTTACACGCTCCTCCACACGACACCGAGGCCCAGCGGGAGGGTTCCTCCCGGGTGGAACCGATGGGATTCGTTCTGCTACGGCTACGGAAGCGCTACGGACCTGCCAGGAGCTTCTTCAGCAGCTTCTGGCTCTTGTTTGAGTCCCGCTGTAGAATGTCCTGCTCTTCTTTGGTGCACACCTCAGGGGAAAAACAGAAAACGAGGACAACGAGCTACTGAGAGCGGCCGGGGCCACCCACAGCTCCTTCCCTCCGGCGTTATTTACACGCGGAGAGCCCTGGGAGCTCGTTCTTCCCCACGAGCAACCCACGAGACACGATCTATCTCAGTCCCACGGCGGGCAAAAGCGCCAGGAGATCTCTGAGCTCCCTTCCAACCCAAACCACTCTACGACTCCATCACCTGAGCGGCTCGTTCAGCCCCGGGTCGTTCCAAAAACCTGGAGCAAACCAGGCGGGCGATAAAAACCCCCCTCGTTACCAACCAGGGCGCCGCAGAACAAGCAGGGTCCCGAGCCCTCCTGCTCGCAGACGATGCGCCCGCAAACCAGGCAGTTGTTGACGAGCTTGTGCTTCTGGCCCAGGCACTCGCAGGCGTGGCGCCCGGGGATCAGGACGGCCAGCTTGTCTTGCCCCTCCTTGGTGTAGAGGCTGACGTACTTGGGCTTCTTCTTGGAGGAGCTGCCGCCGCCGATGTTCTCCTGGGCCTGGGAAGGGAGAAAATAGAAAGCGGGAGGTATCCAGGGCACGAGGGAACACGCTGACCCTCGAAGCGAGGCCCCTCGGACCCACGCGGCGAGTTCTGCCGCGACCCTACGGCGGGCCGAGGCTCGGAGAGTCCCCGGCGCTCACCTTGGCCAGGTCCAGGGGGGTTTTGACGTCCTCGGTGGGGGCACTGGGCTCGGCGTGCGCCGGTGTCTCCTGCTTGTTCCGGCCTTTGCGTTTCCCCTTTCTCGCTTGGTCTCCAGCCCGAAGCGGTTCTGAAGCTTCTGGTAGGGGGGATAAGCAGAGAAAGGTTGGGTGGCCACCAAGGGGAGGGTGGGCCTGGACTTCTCGGTGAAGGAAAACGGGCTTTACACCGTTGTGACACATAGAAATAGGACCAGGCGTAGAATTATGGGATGGCTTTGGTTGAAGAGACCTTTGAGATCACCAAGTGTTAACCTGGCGCTGCCAGGGCACCACTAACCCCTGGCCCTCAGCAGCACATCTCCAGGGCTTGGGGACACCTCCAGGGATGGGGACTCCAGCACTGCCCTGCCCAGCCTGGGACAGCCCTTGCCATGAAGAAATTGTTCCTCATGTCCAACCTCAACCTCCCCTGGTGCAACTTGAGGCCGGTTCCTCTTGTTCCTTGGGAGAAGAGCCCGACCCCACCTGGCTCCAACCTCCTGTCAGGGAGTTGTCGTGAGGGAGAAGGTCTCACTGAGCCTCCTTTGCTCCAGGCTCAACACCCCCAGGTCCCACAGATGTTCTCCAGCCCCTCCTCCTTGTGCTCTAGACCCTTCCCCAGCTTCGTTGCCCTTCTCTGGCCACACTCCAGCCCCTCAACGTCCTCCTTGGAGTGAGGGGCCCAAACCCGACCCCAGGACTCGAGGTGTGGCCTCCCCAGCGCCCAGCCCAGGTGGACAACCCCTGCCCTGCTCCTGCAGCCCACACCACTGCTGCCCCAATCCAGGACACCGGTGGCCTCCTTGGCCACACGCCGGCTCATCTCCAGCCGCCTGCTGACCACCACCCCCAGGTCCTTCCCCACCAGGCACTTCCCGGCGGCTTCAGCTCCCTGCTCCGCGCGTCGCTCACCGGCCTTCTTCCGAAACGCTGCCCACGGCTCGGCCGGCAGCTGGGAGCGCTTCCGCCACCTGGCCAGCAGTTCTTCCACGAACGGGCCCTTCTTCCCACCCGTGCCCTGAAGGAGGTCCACCACGTACTCCCGGATCTCGTCCTCGGCTGTTATCGACAGGAGGTACCTGCGAGGGACCCCGCGAAGCTGCCGCTGGAACACGCGGAGACAGCGGCGTGTCCCCGACCCCACGGGCCCCACGGACCCCACGAGCCTGGTCACCTCACCACCTCCTCGCCCACGTCCAGCCCGAAGTCCCCACGCAGGTGCTGGACGCACCAGGCCAGCAGCTCCGCCATCTTCCGCGGCGGGGGAAGGGAAATGGCGGCGCACCGCCGCGGTCCGTCCTTCCTTTGGGTCCGTCCCCCCCCGCCCCCCGCGGGAACGCGGCCGCGGCGCGAAAGGTTCCGGGCTCCGCTTCCCCTCCCAGGGGGGAACGCTGCGGAGGGGAAGGGGCGAGGGGTCGGCTGGGAGACGTGGAGCCCACCATGAAGCCTTCAGGGACTTCAGGGGGGTCTGGAAGATGGGGACGGGCTTTTGAGAAGCGCCTGCTGGGGCGGGAGAAGGAGGGGTGGGGTTGAACTCCAGGAGGGAGATTTAGGCTGGAGAGATGGAAGAGATTTGGGATGCTGAGGGTGGTGAGAGCCTGGCCAAGGTCACCCAGAGAGGTGGTCGATGCCCCATCCCCGGAACCATCCCAGGTGAGGTTGGCCGGAGCTCTGAGCAACCTGCTCTAGCTGCAGATGTCCCTGCTCAGTGCGGGAGGGTTGGATGAGATGAGCTTCAAAGGTCCCTTCCCACCCAAGCCAGTCCATATCCTGTGATTCCAAGTCAAAAGCCAGAAGCAGCATAAAGAAAGGACACAGCTCACCCCTCGGCGTGGGCTCGCAGGGAGAGGAGGGAGCGTTTAGGGCAAGGAGGAGATGTTTAGGGCAAGGAGGAGATGTTTAGGGCAAGGAGGAGATGTTTAGGGCAAGGAGGAGATGTTTAGGGCAAGGAGGAGATGTTTAGGGCAAGGAGGAGATGTTTAGGGCAAGGAGGAGATGTTTAGGGCAAGGAGGAGATGTTTAGGGCAAGGAGGAGATGTTTAGGGCAAGGAGGAGATGTTTAGGGCAAGGAGGAGATGTTTAGGGCAAGGAGGAGATGTTTAGGGCAAGGAGGAGATGTTTAGGGCAAGGAGGAGATGTTTAGGGCAAGGAGGAGATGTTTAGGGCAAGGAGGAGATGTTTAGGGCAAGGAGGAGATGTTTAGGGCAAGGAGGAGATGTTTAGGGCAAGGAGGAGATGTTTAGGGCAAGGAGGAGATGTTTAGGGCAAGGAGGAGATGTTTAGGGCAAGGAGGAGATGTTTAGGGCAAGGAGGAGATGTTTAGGGCAAGGAGGAGATGTTTAGGGCAAGGAGGAGATGTTTAGGGCAAGGAGGAGATGTTTAGGGCAAGGAGGAGATGTTTAGGGCAAGGAGGAGATGTTTAGGGCAAGGAGGAGATGTTTAGGGCAAGGAGGAGATGTTTAGGGCAAGGAGGAGATGTTTAGGGCAAGGAGGAGATGTTTAGGGCAAGGAGGAGATGTTTAGGGCAAGGAGGAGATGTTTAGGGCAAGGAGGAGATGTTTAGGGCAAGGAGGAGATGTTTAGGGCAAGGAGGAGATGTTTAGGGCAAGGAGGAGATGTTTAGGGCAAGGAGGAGATGTTTAGGGCAAGGAGGAGATGTTTAGGGCAAGGAGGAGATGTTTAGGGCAAGGAGGAGATGTTTAGGACAAGGAGGAGATGTTTAGGGCAAGGCTTAAGGTGTCGTCCGCGCTCTTTCCAAACTAAAACCACATCCCAAAGTTCACGTGCTTCGTAAGCGCCGGCCCCACAAGATGGAAGGGAACGGAGAATTACACCGTCGTTACAAGAGAAAATAAAAATCCAGCGCTAAAAGCGGGATTTCTTCGGAAAAATTCCCAGTGGCTGTCCCAGAATGTCACCCACGCCACCATGACAGCTGCCCGTTCCTACAGCCGGTCCAACCCAGGAGCAGATCTTGCCGGAGAAGACCACGAAGAAACATTTTTCACCCAGAGCAGTTCCCAGCAAACTCCCACCGAACCCGCCTGTGTGGTGGAGTTTTAGGGCAGGAGGCAAAGCCTGGAGAACCTCCTCAGGAGAAGCATCAGCTGGAAACCCACCTAGAAAGAACCCATCTGAACGCCACAACCCCTTGATTTTTTTACGGGGCGGGGAAAAGTTGAGGAATAGGAACCAAGCTGGAGCTCGGCGCTGGAGAACACCCTCCATAAATTCAATTAATTCTACAAAATGGGGAGCGGGAGGGACCTGAGACCTCCTAGAAAAATTAGGGCCCACCACCGTGACCCTGCGCTGACCCGTTTGTTCATCTCAATTTCTTAATACGCTTAATAAGCACTTATTAAAAAAAATAAAAATGAAATACCCAGAGCTGACAATAGATGTCAGCAGCATCCCCAGGTCCCAAGCGCTGGATGGTGCCCAGGACCTGGAGAAGGCTCGTTCCGCCTTCTCCCAGTAAGGTACTGGGAGTTTATGGTACGGCTGAGACTGGAATTGCTCGTTGTCTCCTGAGGATCAGCCTTATCTTGCCAGGCAATGGTGTCCTCAGGAGAGACGTGGACAGGCTGGAGAGGTGGGTGGAGAGGAACATCGTGAAGTTCAACAAGGGCACGTGGAGGGTCCTCCGTCTAGAGAGGGATAACCCCATGGACCAGGACAGGGGAGGGGTGGCCTGCTGGGAAGCAGCTCTGTGGAGAAGGACCTGGGAGTGCTGGGGGACAAGAAGTTCACCAGGAGCCAGCAATGGGGCCTTGTGACCAAGAAGGTCTCCTGGGGTGCATTCAGAAGAGTGTGGGCAGCAGGTCGAGGGAGGTTCTTCTCCCCCTCTGCTCTGCCCTGGTGAGGCCACCTCTGGAGTCTTGTGTCCAGTGCTGGGCTGTCCAGTTCAAGAGACAAGGAACTACTGGAGAGAGTCCAGTGGACTCCACGAAGGGGACGTGGATGAGATGATCTCCAGAGGTCCTTTCCCATCCCCACCACGCTGGGATTCTGTGAAGACCACCTGTCATTTCACCAGCTAAATCACCACGGCTTGCTCACACCCGGCGCTGGAGGGACAGGGGTGGCCACTGAGAACTTGCTCCCCCAAGCAAGTGTTAGATGGTCCACATTATCTTCCTGACCTCAAGATGGTCGCAGCCATTAAACTGCCCTGAGCAGCCTCACCCACACCTGGAAGGTCCAGGAGCCCTGTTTGACCCAGGCGAGGAGCACCCAGACCTTTCCTGGGGGGTGTTGGATGGACCTATTCGTTGCTGGTCCCAGCTCCTTGATGGCTCTTGGTCCACCAAGCAAACCCTGGCCAGCAGAAGCAAGGTTTCACCCCTGGGAAAAGGGCTGGTTCCCCATGAGATGGCCCCGATGTCCCATCTCCCTGAGGTCCTGGAAGGATCTGCTCAGACTGGACCTACTTGGGCTGGACCTGCTTGGGCTGGATCTGCTCGGGCTGGAAGGATCTGCTCAGACTGGACCTACTTGGGCTGGATCTGCTCGGGCTGGGAGGATCTGCTTGGGCTGGATCTGCTTGAGCTGGGAGGATCTGCTCAGGCTGGACCTACTTGGGCTGGATCTGCTCGGGCTGGGAGGATCTGCTTGGGCTGGATCTGCTCAGGCTGGAAGGATCTGCTCAGGCTGGACCTACTTGGGCTGGATCTGCTCAGGCTGGGAGGATCTGCTCAGGCTGGACCTACTTGGGCTGGATCTGCTCAGGCTGGAAGGATCTGCTCGGGCTGGATCTGCTTGAGCTGGGAGGATCTCTTTGGGCTGGAAGGATCTGCTCGGGCTGGATCTGCTCGGGCTGGGAGGATCCACTCAGGCTGGCAGGATCTGCTCTTGCTGGCAGGATCTGCTCAGGCTGGCAGGATCTGCTTATGCTGGAAGCGTCTCTCCAGGCTGGAAGGACCTCCTTTGTCTCTCCCACCGCCTCTGAGGCCACGCAGGGGACAGCTGCTCGGCGGGGAGAGCAGATGTCCCTGCCGCGGGGCCGCAGACAGTGAATGATTAGGGAGGAGAGAGCAGGGTGAGACCCTGGTACCTTCTCGCTCTCCGTGGTGGCTCCTCCACTCTCACTCTCCCACCCCAAAAAGCTCGTTCGACGTCTTCTCTCTCGCTTTGGTTTCTCCTCCTTTGGACCCGCAGCACCAAGAAGGCCACGAGATCTCCTGGCGCCCGTGTCCCGCGAGGTGCCCCCTGCCCACGCTGCTCCGTCTGCTTGTGCCGGGGGTGGTGCCTCCCCGTGCCAGATCCTGAACAGGAGCGTCATTGTCCTCCCCGCTGCCCCGCACAAAGGGCCATTGTCCTGCCCACCGGCTCCAGCCGGCAACGAGCTGCTTCAGCCCAACCGGAGACGCAATAGAAGCAGGACGTTCCCTTTTGAGGCCTGGTGGAGGATGTGAGGAGCCAAGTGTGGTAGAACCTCCAGCGGGGTGCTCCTCAGCGCCAGGCCAAGGGGCAACGGGCACCAACGGGAACCCAGGAGGTTCCACCTGAGCAGGAGGAGAAACTTCTTCAGTGTGAGGGTGTTGGAGCCTCGGGAATACGAGGTAGTGAGGAAAAGACATCATTTATCAGCTAAAGTCTGGATCCAAACCGATATTCCAGGTGGTTTCTCAAGATTAATCCGTGGTTTAATTCTTGGCTGAGGAGCTGGGGCCGCGTGACGCCCGGAGCTGGGGGGAGGTTTCCTCGCGGTGGTTTTGAACCATTCTCAAGGGATGTTGTGGCGTAAAACATCTGGGAAATGTCACGTTCCTCACCAGAAGTGGCCTGGGAGCGTTCGGGCGATGATCTCTGGCAGGTTTCGGAGATGGCGAAACCTGTCCCATCACGAGCAGCTACTAAAAGCTGGGATATCAGCAGCCTTCGAGGAGATGCAGAAGGTCCCTCACTCCCAGAAGGACCTCGAGGGGCTGAAGCGTGGCCGGAGAAGGGTCTAGGGCAGCTTGTGAGGAGCAGCTGAGGGACCTGGCGTTGAGCCTGGAGACAAGGAGGCTCAGGGGAGACCTTCTCAACCTGCACAACCCCCTGGAAGGAGGTTGGGCTGAGGTCTCCCGTCCCCAGGAGGTCGGGCTGAGGTCTGGGGTGAGGTCTCCCGTCCCCAGGAGGTCAGGCTGAGGTCTGGGCTGAGGTCTCCCGTCCCCAGGAGGTCGGGCTGAGGTCTGGGGTGAGGTCTCCCGTCCCCAGGAGGTC
>VZZY01005580.1:62293-98571 GCA_013400335.1 Eurystomus gularis
CGAGGCGCGGAGGGGCCCGGGGAGGTTTGTCGCGGTTGTGTCGATGGGGAAGCGGCGGTTCTGAGGCGGGGGGAAGGCCGGAGGAGGGGTGCGGGGCCAGCCCGCCGCGCCGGGAGCAGCCGCCGGGACGGGCCGGGTTTGTCCCGGGCGTGAGGGGGACAAAGCGCTTTGTGCCGCCACCCGCAACTTCTGTGCGTGCGGAGCTTGGGTCTTCTCCCACCGCCACCGCCACCGCCACCCCTCACCTGGGACGTTTCTACCTCGTTGCGGTGGGATGCGAAACTTCTCGGTCGCCTTGTCCAAGCCGCCGGTGGGGTTGTCACCCCCGAGCCCCCCCGGGGCTGCTGCCCAACCACCCACCGCCCCAGTTTGGGCCCTTCTCCGCAGCGCCTTGACCTGTGGCTTGGTGGGGAGCCTGGTGGAGAGCCCCAGCTCCTCGCCACCGGCACCGGCGTGACCTCACGGGAGGTTTCCCACCGTCCCCCTTCCTCGTTCCCGGGCTCCCCGTGGCCTGGTGAAGTGTCGCTGTCACGGGTGTGACCTCAGAGTGGGTCGTTGGTTTGGTTTTTTTTATTAAATCGTTGACCCGATGCGTGTGCCTGGCGTGTGCTGCCACTCCCCAGGTTCTTCAGAACTTTCCTTCTCCTCCTGCCCGCTGCGATTTCCCCAAATAAAGCAGCTCCTCGACCTCTCCCCGCTGTGACCCCGGCTTGGTAACTCAACCTGCTGGGAGGAGAGGACGAGGGGCGAGCTGAGAAGCTTCGTTCCCGGGGGGAGAAGCTCTTCCCAGATTTTAGCAGCGCTTTCCCGCGGACACGTTCGAGTTGGGAGCTTGAGGAGGTTCCTTTCGTGGGGTTCCTCCAGCGGAGGATTCCTCGCTGGAGGCCCGGGCTTTCGGAAGCGTCGCTTGGGTGGTGAGGTGGGATCCACCCCGGTTTTGTTCTGGTGGGTTTCACAGACACTTCGCTGGCAAGGCGCGAGCGGATAAGAAGAGTTTGGGTAGCGTGGTGTGTAGAAAACAGGCGGAATTAGCCAAAAAATCCTCAAGCCCTGATGGCCTCGAAGCCTGGAGAGACCTGGCTGGGCCAACCTCTGTCCTCCACAGCGTGGGGGTACCGCGGATATCTCCAGTATCTCAACCTGTTGGCCAAAATATTGTCAACTCTGATGACACTTAGGCCTGGTGGAAGCACCTCAGCTTCCTGTAGATACAAGGGTCTCTTCCAACGTTGCCTGCCCTGAAATCCCATCTTCTGGCCTCACCAGAGTGTCTCGTTTCCTCGTTGAGGAGCCCCTGGGCTGCGGGGAAGATGAGGCGCAGCCCTCGGCAAGTCCGTAGCCGCCCCTTTTTCAGCTGCTGGCCTCGAGTTCCTCGCTGCTTTGGGCCAAGCTGGGCTTCTTGCTGCCTTTTTGGTGGAAGGGTTTGGTCTCTTCTGGCCACCACGGTTGGAAACTTCCACCGGATTCTCCCGATGAATTTATTGGTGGCCGGGACCTACCTCTCTGCGCTCACGCCTCTTAGAAAAGCGGCTTTTCTCCACGCTGGGGCCTTCAGCAAGCGCTCAGCTCTCGGCTCCTGCTTTCCAAACGACGTGCCAACCTCCCACATCGCCCTTCTCCGGGTTCTCCTGGAGAAGCTGCTCCCTGCCCTGGCGGGGAGCGATGGAGCGGGTTCCGAGCTCCGCCTTCCTCCCGTCGAGGTTATCCCCTTTATTATTATTATTTTTTGGTGGTTTTTCAACTCCTTTCCAGCCCTTCCGAAGCGCTCGGCTGCCGCACGTTTCCAAGTTGACAGATGAAATCCCGGGTAATGCCTTCAAAAGCGCGACCAGATGAGACCAGGAATCCATCTGGCTCCGGCTCGCTAGTAACCGGTAGCAGATGCCTGGGGCGGGGAGTACCCAAATACATCAGAGCTGCTTGATTTCTCCTTCTCCAGCAGTTTCCGACCTCCCCGAGCCGGGTGTTTGCATTTCAGAACCTTCACCCTTCTCTCCATCCACGGGTTCCTCCTCCGGCGTCGAGCCCTGGTGCCACCCGCTGCGCCCAAAGCTGGACCCTCGGCGTAGGTGGCTTGTCACGCAGCCAACAAACGGGGAAAACAATCCTAAAACAATCACGGGGGGTGTCCAGAAACAAGTCCAGGGCTCAGCCGGAGCCCCGGCGTCGCCTTCTCCAGCGGTGGCTTGCGTTGGGTCTTCTTCTGAAGCTGCCGGTGGGGTGGTGGTTCCTTAAACGGCAGCACCCACTCGTGTCGTGAGATGTGGCTGCGCTTCCTTGGAGTCGCCGCTCCTATCGACTGCTCGTGCTGAGTTATTCGGAGCAGCAAACGTTGCCGGCAGCGGGCTGACTTGAGCAGCTCCATGGTTGGGCAGGATCCTTGGGTGAGGTCCTTCTGCTACAAGACTGGCCCACGAAGCCTCCCCCCACCACCACCCCCTTCCTCATCTTTCTTTTTAACCAGTTCTTTATGGACGGGAAGGATTTTTTTCCCTTTATCCCGTCGAGTTTTGCTCTCCCAAAGAGCTTTGAAGGATCTCATCATCTGCGCCTGGTTTGGTTTTCAGTGAAGGCTTTTTCCAGGCCGCCTTTTCCTTCTCCACATGCTCTCCTGCAAGGGGAAGGAGGAAAAAATCATCCCGACAACAACTCCCGAGCCACGACTTTCTTCTCTAAAATCTAATCGGCCCCGCGTCCGTTCTTTAGGACAACCCTGGCTTGTGGTTGCTCAGGAACATTTGGTGAAAGCCAACGCACGTGTCCTCCAGGTACCACCGTGTGGCTTTAGCCAAGAAGCTCCTTGGGGGGGTCGTCCCCTGTCCTGCGTGGCTGTGAAGTGAGGTGGGTGCTGCCACCTTGTCTTCTGGGTGGTCCTTTGCCACCCAAAGCCACCTTTACTTGTCTGGCTGAGGTCAAGCAGGGGTGGTGGAGGTGGCCCAAGCTCAGCGTGAACTTTGGGGAGACGTCATCTAACAATTATTTAACCCGGAAATAATTCTTGCGACTTTTTCCCCCTTTTTTTTTCTTTCCCTGAAATAAAACCTTACAAATCTCCATGTGGTTTCCTTCCTGGACGTTGAAGCCTCGCTGAACCAGCTAGATTGGGCTTGTCTTCTACAGCGTGGTCAGGTCACACGTAGGAGCTCCCTCCAGTACAAGGGGTGAAGGCAGGAGCTGCCGCTCCCCTCATCAGGGACCGCAGGAGTCGCTTCACGTTGGCTCAGAACTTCATCTCTTGGCCTTGTAGATCCACCCAACGCTTGCGCGGTTGAGGAGACGTTTGAAGGCTCTGTTGGATGCCTTCTCCTGCTCGTACAAGCCTCCGGTGACCCTTCTTGTGTGAAGAAAGTGTAGGTCCTCTGAAGACTTGTGTGGTCCTTTGCGTGTCCCGTTGACCCGTCTGCCCTCGGCTGTGTTCTGAGTGAACCTGCTACATCTCATGAGACCCCACCGTGTCCAGCCCCTAACACAAGGACGTGGACCTGGTGGAGAAGGTCCGGAGGAGGCCTCAGCAATGCTGGGAGGGCTGGAAGCCCTCTGCTGGGAGGCCAGGCTGGGAGAGGTGGGGTGGGCCAGCCTGGAGAAGAGAAGGCTCCGGGGAGACCTTGGGTGACAGGTGAAGGGCTGGGCCAGGCTGGGCAGGGCAGTGGTGGAGTCCCCATCCCTGGAGGGGTTTCCAGGCCCTGGAGATGTGCTGCTGAGGGCCATGTCTTAGTGGTCACGGTAGCATTGGACATGATCTTAGAGGTCTTTTCCAACCTCAATAATTCAATGTTCAGCGGTGAGGTGCCCAAACTCTTTCCATGTCTTCATCCTCCTGCTCCTCGGTGGGTTTTTTTTCTGATGACATGATGACATTCCGCTAAGCTGGGAAAATTCCAGAGCGAAGGTTTCTTTGCAGTCCTGGATCTTCTCCTTGGGGAAGCCGTTGCCTTTCCGTGCTCTTCTACGATGACTTGGCCGTAGCACGCCCGGCACATTAGAGGAGGCCGCATCATTTATTCAGGATCCTGAGTAGTCGCTGCCCTGGAGACGGGGTTTAATGTCTAGTGGTGAAATTCTTGAGGTGGGTTTCTGAGGAGCAGCAATTTCAAGCATCTTGGACTTCCTGGGTCTTCAAGCTTTCAGTCCTTGTGACTCCAAATTCCTTGTAGATGTGATGTCATAGAATGGGCTGGGTTGGAAGGGACCTCAAAGATCATCTCGTTCCAACCCCTCTGCCATGGCAGGGACACCTCCCACTAGACCAGGTTGCTCAAAGCTCCGTCCAACCTGGCCTTGAACCCATCCAGGGATGGAGCATCCACAGCTTCTCCGGGCAACCTGGGCCAGGGTCTCACCACCCTCAGGGTGAAGAACTTCCTCCTAATTTCCAATCTAATCCTCCCCTCTTCCAGTTTGAACCGTTACTTATTTAAATCTGAGGTGAAGCTCCATAAACCTCAACTCTTCAGGTTTCGTGCCAGCTGGAGGTCCCGTAGCGGCCCATGGTGGCCGGTCTGGCTGTCCTGAGGTGCCTTGTAACCGTCTTCCTAATGTTCAAGGCTCGTTTCTGCAGCTTGTTTTGATCTCCTCGATCTTAAAAGACCAAGTTTCAACCAACAAATGAAACTTAAGATCCTCTAAGTTCTTATTTTAATGAAGCCGAGGCCACGTTCTCTGTAGTTGTCTCCTTTCAAGTCCAGGTTAGACTTCCAAGGTCTCACCTTCAGGAGGCTCGTGAAGACTCCTGACTCGTGAAGACTTCCTGCCGTCCCTTTTTGGCGGGGCTGTGGGAGCAGGTGACAACGCTCTGGTTGGTGTTGGGAAGGAGGGGTTGACACAACGTGTGCTTTAAGCAGCTCCTTAGATGGAAACGAACGTGTCCAAAGTACATGTGTCCACCAGGTAGCGAGGTTCTGCCCCGCCCAGTGGTTGCAGCTCTGGTTTGCTTGCCGTGGACTACCTCAGCTGGTGCCAGCTTAGATGCTTTGGAGGCCCTCAGGATCCATGAATGATGATCTCCCCCAACTGAGACCAGGCCTGCAGCCACGTTGGCATCTCATACCGCTTCCCAGCTGTCCTCTGTTTGAGAAGGGCTTTGGGCGTGAGGGTCGTGGCGTGGTGGCCCTGAGGGTCGCGGCGTGGTGGACTTCTTCAAGATCATCTCGTTCCAACTTGGGATGCTGCAGGGATGGGTTTGGATGGAAGAGAAGCTGTGCGTGGGGTGACTGTGAGATGTTCTGGCAGCTTTCTGTGTCACCGTGTGTTCACAGAGACCTGCGGGGATGGAGTGGGACTTGCAGGTGTCTAGGTGGGCCATCTATACTCAACATCTAGGGTGAGAAACCTCGTGCTCCTTTGGGCTTGGTGCAGTCATAGAATCATGGAATAGGTTGGGTTGGAAGGGACCTTCAAGATCATCTCGTTCCAACCCCCTGCCGTGGCAGGGACACCTCCCACTAGACCAGGTTGCTCAAAGCCCCGTCCAACCTGGCCTTGAACACATCCAACATTGGGGCATCTACAACCTCCTTGGGCAACCTTGGTGATCCAGCCATCTTAGCGATCCTGGTTTTGTTGGTGTGGTTGAGTTACTACTCCTGCTTGAGGTTCTTGCACCCAAATAGGTTCTTTGGGGTCTCTGAAGGTCTGCAGGGTCGAGGCAGAGCGTGTAGATGTTCCCCAGCGGTGTCTTGGACCCAAGTTCTTCACCTTTTTCCTTTCCTGTGGGTCGATTCTGTTGAACGTTTGCAGCGATCCTCCACGTAGGAGCAAAACCAGCTTTAGACCTGGTGGTGCCGTGTTCAAACAGGTCTTCTTCTTCCCAAGCCAAGGTCGGGCTCCCCGTTAGTAGCTTTGAGATCGTTTGTGGTTACATGGAGTCGAGCCTTCCGAGGGATTTACCCTTGGACCAGCGCTCACCACCAGAATCTGAGCTTCCATCTGAGCTTCCACTACCAGCCTTGCCTGAGGCACGGGTGGCTAAATTTAGTGTTCTAGCAAGCTTGGCGTGACCTCACGTTCCAAGGACTTCTTCTACTCGTGTCCGTATCAAAACGTAGCGGCTGCTTTTCTGTGGTGGACGGAGCTGTGAGGCTTGGTGACCCCAAAAAGGTTTCTGTGGTGGCCTATCAGCTGACGCTTCCCGTGCCGCCGTTGGAAGCGATTAACTCCATCTCTGAACGAGGTTCAGAAGGTCTCCAAGCGATCTGCTGGTACAAAGCCACCCTCAGGGGGGGGGTTATTAAGGCGTCAAAGAAGAGGGATGCGAGTTGGTGGGTAGAGGTGATGACTTGGTGAGGAACATCTCTGATTGGCGGCTCTGCCGAAGGTTAGGGGTTGAGAGGAGATGTTGCTCCAGGTTCTGGGAGAAGTTTTGGGGGTGCGAGGTGGTGCTCAGAGATGGACGGTCCTGGAATCTGCTTTATTGCGTGAGTTTGCCTCCTTCTGGGAGGTGAGACCTACCCTCCACGTTCACCTGGAGCAGCTTTTTCGCTACGACCGCATCTATCGCGTTGTGCGGTTGTGGTCGTTGCATCTTCAGCAGAGTTGGAGAACATACGGAGAAGGACAGTTGAGTTGAAGGCTCTGGGGAGTCTAAAGTCTGAGGATTGGAAGGATTTCTTTGAGGAGGAGGCACCAAACGTCTGCGTCTTGTTCTTCTAGGAGTTTGTGGAAGCTGGTGCGTTCAAAAAGGGGTTGGACAAACCTGGGGTCAGCAGATGCATGAAATGAATGAACGCTGGTAGGACTGAGAAGGAAGTTCTTCACCCTGAGGGTGCTGAGACCCTGGCCCAGGTTGTCCAGGGGGGTTGTGGATGCTCCATCCCTGGAGGTGTTCAAGGCCAGGTTGGATGGGGCCTTGAGCAACCTGGTCTGGTGGGAGGTGTCCCTGCTTGCAGGAGGAGACATCTCGGATGCTTGCAGGAGGGGACATCTCGAGCTGGTTCTCAGCCTCCAGGACTCCCACACGTGCTCCTACAACCTCCTGGGGCTGATCCAATCCTCGGATCCCTTGACAAAGGGAAAGATTCTTGAGCTTCCACCTTTTCATGCAGCAAGCAGGAGGAGGTCACCATAACGCTTCTCATCAGCTTTCCCAGCATGGGACCATGACCGGCCGGGCGTTCCTTGCGGGCGGGGATGGGCCGGTGGCCCACCACGGGGCAGGGACAGCAAGTAGAGCACGTTCGTGTCCTACTCTGGGTCACGGTGACGATGGCAACGCTCCCCTGGGGCCGTTTTGCTTGTGGTGGTGGCGTGGTCGCCCAACTGTGGGTTGCTTTTGAGTGTCCTCGCTTGCTGAAAGTCTACTCTTCATCAGAAATTGGCCGTTAAACCAGTAGCAGGGGGGTTTTCAGCGTGGTTGAGGAGCTCCTCACGTACTTTTGGAGCTAAACGTGAGACCTGATGCTTCGATGCTTTGCCTGCTGTTGAAAGGTCCTGTTGTGGAGGGTTAAAAGCTTGTGGTGGCAACTGCTGTGGCCACGCGGGGAGGTTTTGGTCCTGCCTTTCCCATGTGCCGGTGCTCGTCAAACCTGTTCCCGAGCTGCTCTAACTTCTAACCTGGCACAAAGCTCTCCAGGCGTTGTTGGGTTGGTTTTCTCCTGTTGCTGTAATGAGTTGGACTTGGCCACGGCTGGGCTTGATCAGCACAGGCCAGGGAGAAACCAGCTGGAAACGCGTGCTCCAGCTCCGTGGTGGCAAGATCTCAGGTGTAGGCAGTGAAGGCTTCGCATAATGACACTTCATAGACGGGTTTGGGTGGGAAGGGACCTTTCAAGGTCATCTGGTCCAAACCCTCTGCAGGGAGCAGGGACATCTGCAACCAGAGCAGGTTACTCAGAGCCCCGGCCAACCTCACCTGGGATGGTTCCAGGGATGGGACATCAACCACCCCACCTCTCCCAGCCTGGCCTCCCAGCAGAGGGCTTCCAGCCCTCCCATCATTGCTGGGGCCTCCTGTGGCCCCGCTCCACCAGGTCCATGTCTCTGCTGTGCTGAGGACTCCAGAGCTGCCCCAGCACTGCAGGGGGGTCTCACAGAGCGCAGCAGAGGGGCAGGATCAGCTCCAGCTTCTCCCCCCCAAGTCCTTCTCCATGGGGCACCTCCAGCCTGTGCTGAGACCAGAGGTTGCCCCATCCCAGGTGCAGAACCTTGCCCTTGTTCTTGTGGAACCTCATGAGGTTCACATGGACCCACCTCTCCAGCTTGGCCAGGTCCCTCTGGCTGGATCCCCTCCCTCAGGCGTGTCAACCACACCACCGAGCTCGGTGTCATCTGCAGACGTGCGAGCTCCTCATGGGTTAAAAGAACGGGGCGAGAAACATCAGAAGTTCTGCACGAGCAGCAGGGTTTTTATCTTCTCATCCCGACGTCAGACGCTGTTGTGCCCAAGACGACTCTTCTTCTCCACCTGAGCAGAGTGGATGGAGCTGTCGGCCTGGGGCTGTGTCAGGGGGGAATCTGCAGATGACGGAGAGCAACCAGGAGCTCTGCTCCAAGCGCGGCTGCTGAGGCACTCAGCTTTCTGCCCAGCTCTTCTCCAGGTCCCAAGTGTCTTTGTTTAGCCATGGAGAAGTTCCATGTGATGGCCACCACCTTCCCCTTTGCCAGACACGTGCTTATGGCTGCTGTTCCCAGCTGGAGGTCCAGCCATGTTCTTCAGTTCACCCCTTGGCTCTTGGAGGACATGGCTTTAGATGTTTCACTGCTGTCCCAGCTCGTATCTCTCAGTGGTTCCTTGTCACTGTTAAGCGACCAGGGTGGAGGTGCAGGTGACATGTTCTAGCTGCTCTCATCTCGTTGAGCTTAAGGACTTTCTCCTTCCTCTCACTTTCATGCAACGCGCAGCTTCAGCTGGTTGAACTTCCTGAATTGTCCTCCTGATGTCTTTAGTGCTCCTGAAGAGCTGCTCCTTGAGCGTTGGGAGAACAGAAGAAGGATGTTCCGTGCTACAAACTCACCTGATTCATCCTCGTGACCATTACTCAGGTTTTTCTTTGGGAGTTTGCTTCTTTGAGGTGAGGCTTTGACACTCTGAGAGGTTCTTGGTCGTTTTCTCCCAGCCCCTGAAGGTCCTCCCTCTGTCGTCTCTAAAACCATTAATACCTCTTGGAATCTTCAACCTGTCTGAAAAGATTTTGAGGGTTGGTTTTACCTGTTCCAGCTTTTCTTTCTGGAAGACCTGGTCGTGTCCTCAAGGTAGCAAATACCTCTTCACCAGCCGCCTTCAGGGACCTTCTTTTCTTCTCCAAAACAAGCTTCTCATCTGCTCATACTTTGAAGAGCAACGGAGAAAACCATCTAGCAAGGCTTAAAGCTTCGGGTGTAGCTTTGTGCCCTCTTACCGACAGCCAGAAGACGTTCTGGGGGTCTGTGGACCTTCTCCAGGTGGAGACGGCGTTTATCCGAGTGCCGTGGCCTTCGAGGGCTGAGGAGAAACGCTGCTCGTTGCTGAGGAGAGGTGGCTTTGCTCTGGTGATGTGGAGCGATGCTGAGGAGCATGTCCTCATGACCTGTGGCCAGCTCCGCACCCCAGAATGCTTCATATTCTTCTGGTTTTGGCATCCTCTCCAAGAAGCGAGTGGCCTGGCAGGGAGCGGAGGATCCTCCTTGAAGGATTCTACGTTACCTCTGCGTGGTCCAACGCAGGCAAGGCATGGTGAGTCCAAGCTGAGATGTGCGTCTCCAAGCCTGAGGCCATGCGAGTGCCAGCAAGGAGATGTCACAGGAAATGGGCTTGGTGTCTGGAGGTGCTAATTAAACACAAACCAAGGTTAATTATCTGGCAGAAGCTAGAAAGAGTCCATCTCGCCGTCCCTTTGACCTGCCTCTTTCCTTGGCGTTCTTCATTCCATAGCAGCTCTTGAGCCACCTTAGTCTTCCCTTCCTGGAGCCCTTGGGTTCTGCATCACGTTGGGCTTTGGCCAGCCGAGATTTCCAGAAGAGGAAAGGCTGGAGCTCATTCCCGTGATAAACCAGTGCTCCAACCAGGTTGTCCACGTAGCCTTGCTTGTGAACCATCGCTTGTTGTCGCCATCAGAGGTGGCTTTCCGTTTCATGCCGTGCTTGCAGCTCAACGAGGTGCAGCAAGCTCCTGGTGTGGAGGGCTTTCCTCACGTTACGCTTGGCCTCCTCCGTTACGCGCCTGTCATCTTGTTCTTCCAGCAGAACGTGGGTCACACCCAACCCCTGCTTGGAACCTGGTGTTCAGAGCGGCAAAAGAGCAAGTTCCACCAGGTCAAAGAGCGTTTGACCTTGAAATCTGCGGATTGTCATGTCCATGGGCTGCTCCTCTTTGCCCAAGAGTCCTTTTAGGCTCGTGATGTCAACTAGAGCTTCAGCCCTTGCGAGGACGGACGCTTGGGTTTCCCTTTCTTGTAGGGCTTTGTTCAGGACAGGTTTGGCTGGTTCTCCCCTTGACCTGGTCACATCACTCGGACCAGCTTTAGCATCCAGGAGGACAAACGCTCGCCTTAGACGTGTCACAATCAACTTAATATTGGGGGATGGAATGGACTCCTCGGTGTCCTCTCATGTGTGAGGAATGGGCGTCGCTCACCGTTGGTTGGCTCCATCCAGGAGCTGCTGCTGGGTAATTGTAGACGAGGCTTAATTAGTGATGGTTGTTGTGAGCTCGGGGAGGCTTCTGAAGGCCTCCTACGACGCCGTTGAGCAATCCTGCCAGCTTCTCGAGGACGGAGCGCGTGAGTGACGCTGGAGGAGCACGTGTGACTTGGGCTGGCCTGACAACAAGCTTCTGAAAGCGCGGGGCAGAGGTAGACCTCATTCCTGCGTCCGTCGGTCAGCGCGGTTCCTCTCGGCTGCCTGGTGGCTTTGTACCTCCGTGTTGGAGGAAGCAGAAACGCTCCACAGGGTGGAGATTCTCCTTCTGCTGTAGGCAGGGGGAAGAACGACCGGGTTTTCCCCGCCGTGTGCTTACTAGATGACCTCTAAAGGTCCCTTCCAACCCAAAGCGTTCCCTGATTCTTACAGAAGAAGCACTTTGAGAGGTTGGCGTGGACCTTTAACCATCTACCCTCGCTGTAATAGCGAGGAAAATAGGGATTAAGGGTCTAGTGTTGGAATATTGCTAGGATTCAGGAGAACTGTTGGATGGAGACCTTCTTAAAAAGGTCCTTTCTTCTTCTGCAGGTTCACCACAGCTATGATTGGCCGGTTGCGCCGCTGTTCCTCTGCCCCGGTACTTGGTGCCTTCTGATTTCAGACAAGGAAACGTGTGGTGAGTATCGTGGGCCTTTGATGTTCTGGAGCGTCTCGGCGTGCAGCTCCAGTATCCCTTCCTGCAGAAGAAGGGCCACGAAGGTGATGGGAGAGCTGGAAGCCCTCTGCTGGGAGGTCAGGATGGGAGAGGTGGGCTTGTTCAGCCTGGAGAGGAGAAGGCTCCAGGGAGACCTTCTGGTGGCCTTCTAGTATCTGAAGGGGGCTACAAGAAGGCTGGGGAGGGACTTCTTACAAGGGCTTGTAGGGCTAGGACGAGGGGTGATGGCTTCAAACTGGAAGAGGAGAGATTTAGATGAGAAATGAGGAAGTTCTTCACTCTGAGGGTGGTGAGACACAAGCACAGGTTGCCCAGGGCAGCTGTGGATGCTCCATCCCTGGAGGTGTTCAAGACCAGGTTGGATGGGGCTTGGAGCAACCTGGTCTAGTGAGAGGTGTCCCTGCCATGGCAGGGGGTTGGAAGGAGATGACCTCTAAGGTATATAAGAGAAGACACCTATAAAATCCCGTAACTTATAACCAAGGAACATGAAAATCCACCAAGCCCCCAGAAGGACCCTGAGAGACTCAGTCAAGTTGTTCCGTTCTTATTCCCCATTTCCATTGTAATTTTTTTTTCCCCCCTCTCAATTTTCTCAACATTTTCCACCTGAAGTCACTTCTCTGGTAGCTTCCATCCCTGCTCTCCTCTCCCTACCTCTATTTTGAGAGGAGCCAAGAAGTAGGTCGCTGCGTGTCGGGGATGAACCCCTCCAACGAGGAGCTTGGGTAGGATTAAAGCCAGGGAGAGTCCAAAGTCTGTCGTGGTGACATGAAGCTTCTGAAGCCGGTGTTTGGATTTGATAAGCGAGGACCTTGAGAGCGGGGCAAGGCTCTGCTTGGCAGGAGGGGATTTGGGGCCTGGACGTCATGAGCGCGGCAGGAGCGAAGCTGGTGCCGGACTTCTGGAGAAACGGGGGTGGACAGAGGTTTCATGCTTGGCAGGAGCTTCCAGAAATCCATGTTCAGTCTTGCTTGATCTGGTATCTCAAGTTACTTTGCTGGTTCATCCCCCAAACCCCGTTTATCTCTTGGTGCCTGTAGTAGGAGGGCCGTTAATTGTTTGAGAAGCTGGAGGAATTCAGGCCGGTGCTTTTGGTATCTCCACGGAAGTCCAGTGGAGGCCGTAGGCAGCTGACGGTGCTTCATTCCACCTTGTTTTGCCTTAAAAATAAGGCCCTGAAGTCGAAAGCTTTGTTGATACCATGTGTTGTGAGGTCACTGGCTTGGTTTTCTTCACCCGGCCTGGAAGAAGTCTGGGTTCTTGAGAACGTTTTGTGATCAGCTCAACCTGTTGCCGTGGTGTTGGGGATTGTAGAGTGCTTGGGTGAAGCTTCTACCAGGCTCATCTAGGCTGGACCGGGCCTGGACAGCCCTTGCCAGGAAGAAATTCTTCTTCATGGCCAACCTCAGCCTCACCTGGAGCAACTTGGGACCATTTCCTCTTGTCCTGTCACTCGTTCCTTGGGAGAAGAGCCCGACCCCACCTGGCTCCAACCTCCTGTCAGGGAGTTGTGGAGAGCCAGAAGGTCTCCCCTGAGCCTCCTTTTCTCCAGGCTCAACACCCCCAGGTCCCTCAGCTGCTCCTCACCACACTCCTGCCCTAGACCCTTCCCCAGCTTCGTTGCCCTTCTTTGGACATTCTCCAGCACTTCCAGTAGATCCTGGTCAATGGGATAGACCGGAACCAACGGTGGCTGGCAGGAGAAGACTGCGCGCTCGGGGCTGACTGTAGAGTGGACTTCTCCAGGCTGGAGGAAGCTGACTGGCACCAAAGTCTTGGAGCCTATGTCAAAGAAAGGGAGACAGCCTTGAAAAGCCGTAGCTGCCTCCACCGTTCTTCAGATCTGTTTGTAGAGAGGTCCAGAACGTGACGTGCGACTCCAGTGTACCAGAGATGTTCTCGGGAACGGTGCCTCTCCTGGTGTGGGACTCGATGGTCTGGAAAGCCTCTGTCTAGGCTAGCAGAGGCTAGTCTGGAGAAGATCTGAAGTCTCACTAGGCTTCTGGTTGGTCTTAGGGACTTGTGTGGTGGTGCTGGTAGAGCTCTTCTCAACTTTTCTCTGCAACATCACGGCCTCAGTTCAGCGTGGCTTCAGCTGTTGGGTGTTGGTCTCCAAAGATGGCTAAAGAAAAGGGGGCAGTGACCATAGAGGTGCTCTGTAGCAGTAAGGAAGAACACCCTTCCAGTAGGTATGGTGAGGACCCTAACTCAGATAACGACCAAAACCAGATGTGGTGCTGAGGGCCATGGTTTAGTGGTGGACCTGGCAGTGCTGGAGTAACGCTTGGACTCGATCTTAAAGGTCTCTTCCAACCAAAACCATTCTATGATTCCCTAACCCTTCAACTTCTACTGACTTGACCCGAGCCCAAAAGCTCCAGGATCTGAACAGGTCCATTCTGAGGCTGAGCTTTCTCTTGAGAATCTTGAGGACAGCTTCTTGCCTCCAACCCACCATGATTATATTGTAAACATGGAGAAAACCCACATCTTGATGGCCTTCTTGGGTTCACCTGGTCGTATTCCAACCCCAAAACAGAACGTGGGGCTTCATGAAGCCTTGGAGATCCACAGGCTGGCAAAACGCTCGCTCTTCCTGGCGCAGTCTGGCTCTTACATAACTCCTTTTTTTTGCTCCGACGTTGCAGCTACTCCGGTTCCTCTGGCAACAGCCACCAGATGTTTAGCTGCACACGCCGGAATTCTTTCCAAGTGACCTGCGAGCGATGCGCGGGGGTGGTGGAACAAAGCCGTGTGTCAGCCTGATTCCCAGCTCCTCGCTCGAAACCCGGCGCCGGCCTCGCCGCTCCGCTCCGGCCCCGATGGATCCTTGGCTTGTGGTACCCTCGGAGGCCCTTGTCCGTGGGTTTTAGTGGTTCTTCCCTCGCTGTAGGTCTTCTGGGATCAAGTCTTGGCCTTGACTGGGCTTGTCCTTGTCCTAGGCTGACTCTGTTTCGTAATTCCATGGGGAAACCAAGTCCTGGCTCAGATTTTCAGCTGGGCCCCAGTGGGACGTGGTGTTGAGGAGTCCTAATGGTGGCTTCTAGGAGGTCCAGGCAGCTCTTGTCTCTGCAGTAGCCCCATTGTAGGGCTTCGAGTAGAGGTGTCCTTCCAGGATTGCTCTACGTAGAAGAAGACCACGCAGGGACTCTTCTGCTGGGGTGAGTGACCTGGTGCCTGGGTTGGTGGGTCTGTTTTCTCCTCTAGATCAAGTCAAGCTGTGCCATTCCTCTTCCCCACAAAGCTGTCTTGCTCCGTTGGGCTTCTCCTTGTGCACTTTGGTCAATGAAGATGTGTGTGCTGGACAGCCAGGGTGGCTGCAAGCAGTGGTCTGCTGGGTGGACCTTCCGTCAGCTGGTCTTTAGCTGGGGATGCTGGTGACAAGTCCATACCTAGGACCTCAAACTCCTTTCCCTTGCCTTGCTTACGTCAGGGTTGTGTTTCCAGTCTTCTTCTGGGGATTCTTATGGTGTGAAGGAGCTCCTGGGCCACCTGCTCGTTGGCCACTAACCGGGTTTTACAGCGTTGACCGGCTGTTGTCATCCTCACCCGACAAGTTGCGTTGGTTTCTCCTTGAAGTACGTGCTCCAAGACTCCTCAAAATGCTACCAGCAGCAGGGTTGGGAGTAGTTGGACTTGGTCCTTGCCATCACTTGTCTGGAGCATGGAGTGTGCTGCTGGTACCATTTGTGAAGGTGCCTCACGCCTTATGGGCAGCGTAGTTGAAGAGCCAAGACCTGGACCTACAGCTGCCAACTCTGGGAGGGTCCTTTGGGCTGGACTTGCCTCATGTGTGCTTGGTTCCAGTTTTTAGCCAGTCTCGGCCTGGCCGCTGGACTAAGACCGCTGTAGTCTGGACTAACCGTGGTCTGTTAGGTCCCTGGGGATGGGGTGGAGGCGTCTGAACCTCTCTCTGATGTGGAAGCGGTGCATCAGAAGACTTGTGGAGCCATCCGGGGGGGTTCCCCTGAAGGTAGCCACTAAGAAGAGAAGAAACCCACCACCAGGAGAACTCAAGCTTAGTCATAAAGTCTCCGATCACCACCTAGACCAGGTATAAGCAGCTTTTTCAGCTCAAAAACTTCTTCAAGCATCATGGACCTCTCCTTAAAACACCCCGAGCCCCGCTAACGGGCGCCCACCACGAGCATCCAGGGAATAATTCCTGCAAAAGGCCATAAAATCATCATCCTTTTCTTTTCCCAGCCCACGAGGGTGGAAAAGAGGCCAGAGGACGCGCGGGTGTTGTCCCAACGTCGGAGTGAATCCCTTCAGAGAGCGCAGCTAATGAAGCGAGGTCCTCAGGGGAGGTGGTGGCAGCTGTTGAACGTCTGATTTGATGTGGTCAAGCAATGATCCATCACAAATAAGGGTTTGATGCGTTTTGGTGGGCTGGCCCCTTCTCCACGCGCGGCTTCGCCTTGTCCTGGGTGTCTCCCGTGCTCCTGTGGTCTTGGCTAGATGTTGCTCCTGGCCACCTAAGATGGTGCCAAGCGCTCGGCGCGGTTGCTCGTGCTCAGATTGCACCTGGGCTTTCACGGCAGGAATTTCTTCTGAGAAATCAGGGTTGTCCTTGTGCCACCTGCCAGTTTTCACCATCTGACCGAGAAGACCAAGCTGGAAGTAGCCTCGATTTCCTTGAGGTGGCTCCTCAAGGAAAGGAGGAGCTTTTGAGAGAGGGCTTCTGAGAAGTGCCTGATGTACAGGCAGATCCTGGGCGTCATGTATGGACGCTGTCGTGAAGTCATCTTGAGAACACAGGTTTAAGGTGGTTCCTAAAGGTGACCTGTAGTTGAGGGAGGTGAGGTTTCAGCAACGTGGCCTTAGAGGGAAGATTTGGTGGTGAGAAGGGGTTGGAGTGGGAGGTTGGTGCCTTTCAGAGGACAGGAAGACACTTGGTAGCCTGAGTACTTGGACTTCCCCCGTGGTTTAGGAGGTAAGTCCCTGCATGGGACAAAAAAAAGCCACTTCTTGGTTTAGGTCGTGATATGAGAACAAGAAGGGTGGGATGAGGTGTCACCTCGCTGCTCAGCTAGACTGGGGCTTGTGAAATAAATGCAGAAGCTCGAGGTGAAGAACGCCGCCAGCTGTCACTAGTCCAAGGCCATGGGTGGCAGAGGAATCTTATCTGGATGGACTTTCCGTGGCGAGTACCTGTGTTGTGTCTCCGCTTCCTTTTAAGCGATAAGAATCCCGTGTAGATGGGTGTGAAAGGGTAGACTAAACAACTGCTCCAGCTTGAGGAACCAAGGACTTCCCCTTGACCATCGCTCCTTGCTCACTGCTGCTTTCGTTGCCCGGCGTTGGCTTCAGGTCCTCCCCGTTGCTGATCCAGGGAAGCCGTGAGGCATCTTCTCATCTTTGCACCAAAGTCACCTGAGTCACCTTAATCTTCTCGCGGGGGCTCGTAGTCACAGAATTGGACGTGACCTCTGGAGACCATCTAGTCCAAGCCCACTGCAAACAGGGGGATCGATGGGTTGAGGCCGATAGCAAGAGCTTCTACGAGGC
Source organism: Eurystomus gularis (assembly GCA_013400335.1). Taxonomy (NCBI): domain Eukaryota; kingdom Metazoa; phylum Chordata; class Aves; order Coraciiformes; family Coraciidae; genus Eurystomus; species Eurystomus gularis. Next base: position 79,074 of record VZZY01005580.1, read on the forward strand.
TACGTACCAGGTCCTGCCCTTGGGTCACCACAACCCCCTGCAACGCTCCAGGCTTGGAGAAGAATGGCTGGAAAGTGCCTGGTGGGAAAGGACTTGGGGATGTTGGTCAACAGCTGGCTGGAGATGAGCCAGCGTGTGCCCAGGTGGCCAAGGAGGCCACCAGCGTCCTGGCTTGGGTCAGCACTGGTGTGGCCAGCAGGACCAGGGCAGGGGTTGTCCCATTGGATTGGGCACTGGGGAGGCCACACCTCTAATCTTGAGGTGAGGTTTGGGCCCCTCACTCCAAGGAGGACGTTGAGGGGCTGGAGCGTGGCCAGAGAAGGGCAGTGAAGTTGGGGAAGACGTGCCCGTATCCCTGAGGTGACATTGCTCCGTCACACGCGACGTGAGCTTGTGTCAGCGCCGCTTGTTCCTCGCAGTCGTTGCTCGAAACTGGAGGTGCCGTGGGTTGGGCATCCTCCGCTTGGGTGTTGAGTAACTTCAGCGGTAATCCTCTTTCCACCAACACAAGGAGGACATGGACCTGGTGGAGCGGGGCCAGAGGAGGCCATGAAGATGTGAGGGCTGGAACCTCTGCTGGGAGGCCAGGCTGGAGAGTTGGGATCGTTCAGCCTGGAGGAGAGAAGGCTCCAGGGAGACCTTCTGGTGGCCTTCCAGTGTCTGAAGGGGGCTACAAGAAAGCTGGGGAGGGACTTTTCACAAGGGCTTGTAGGGATAGGACAAGGGGTGATGGCTTCCAACTGGAAGAGGGGAGATTCACCCCCAGCCTGTGCTGGTACCAGAGGTTGCCCCAACCCAGGTGCAGGACCTTGCCCTTGGCCTTGTAGAGCCTCATGAGGTTGGCATGGGCCCACCTCTCCAGCCTGTCAAGGTTACTCTGGATGGATCCCATCCCTCAGGTGTGTCAAGAGCTTGGTGTCATCTGCAAACTGGCTTCTTCTTGGCCTTCCACTGCAGGCTGGTGACTCCTCCTTGCCCCGTTGAGGAGGTGACGAGGAACAAACGTTTGCCTTCTGTGAACAACCGCTTCTCTTGGGGTTGTGGGGCCTCCTGGCTCTGCCGAGGAAGTGCAGGTTTTTATGGAGCTCCCCATGGGTGTAGCCACTTGGGAGCAGAGAACAAAACCCGTAACCGAGCCCGGACCTTGCCCCGGGGAGGAGCTGCCAGCAAAGAGAGCGACCTTTGCTTTGTTTAGAAATAAATAAAATCAGCAAGGGCAGGAGACGGGATGACATCACAAAGCTGTCACGGAGCTTCTAAGCATCTTCTGGCTCTCCTGGCCTGGCTTGTACCTCGGAGGGGAGGTGGGAATTCCTTGGTGGCTCGGTTTAGGGCTGTAGCATCACGACATGGGAAGAGAAATGGCTGCAGAAGGCTTGGACTCCAACGGTGCCTTCAGTCTTAATGACCAGGGTTCGTTACTCGGGAGCTTGTTCTTACCTCTTTCAGCTCCCTTGGGTTCTTCCACCTCGGCCCGTGGGTTGGGAGGTTTCTCACCCCTCTTTTGACGGCCTTTTGCCTCCCGATAAGCAGCGCGTGGAATGTTGAGGGAGATGTCTCCCTGTAGGTAGGTCTCAGGTCCGTAGTTTCCACTTGGAGCCATCGCTTCATCGCAGGGGAAGTATGTAGGTGACGTCAGTTGAATTCCTGCCAAACGCCGTCTAATTATCTGAAGTGACGGCGTGGTCTGATCTTCTGTCTCGTGACTGCTGGAAGAGGCAGGATCTTCAAGTGAGGAGAGCGGTGAAGCTCAGGCACCAAAACAAGGAGACGTTGAGGTACGGAGTTGTCTCGCTTTGCCGTCACTGTGACTGTTTCTTTTCCTCAGAGGCGCTGACGTTCCGGCTCCCCGTCTCTTACGTCATCCCCGGCTTGCCGTGTTCTTCGCCAGCTCTTAGGAGGAGTTTCTGGGGATGAGCAACCTGGAGACCGGGGCCCGGTCGCGTCTGTTGGGCAACACCGAGAGTCTGTGGGACGGAGTGCCGTGGGCTTGGCAGGGTTGGCTGCTGCCCCATTTCCTATGGGGCAGGAAGGCTTTGCCTGCTGGTCCAGCTCTTCATGTTTAGCTGCGTGGGGCATACGTGGGACCTCCACCCACCTAAGCGGTCGCTCTTGGTCATCTTCCCTTCTTGGAGGTTTCTCTTTTTGTCTTCTCTTCTTATGGGGCTGTGTGGAGAAGAGCAACTTCTAGATGCCCCACCCCTGGAGGTGTTCGAGGCCAGGTTGGACGGGGCTTTGGGCAACCTGGTCTAGTAGAAGGTGTCCCTGCCCATGGCAGGGGGGTTGGAACTGGATGGTCTTCAAAGGTCCCTTTCAACTCAAACCATTGGATGATTCTTCACCACCTTCTCCACCGGCTTCTTTTTACAAGGAAAAGGTGAGGGGCGATGGGTTCGAGCTACTTCTGGAGAGGTTCTGGTTAGACACAAGAGGAAAATCCTTCCTACCAAGGACAACCAGCCATTGGAATAACTTCCCCAGGGGAGTGGTGGAGTCCCCAGCACTGGACACTTAAGATTTGGCCGGATTTGGATGGGTGCTGGGCCATCTTGTCTAGATCATGCTCCTCCCAAGAAGGGTTGGACCAGATGATCCTTGAGGTCCGGCCCAACCCGGACTTCTGTGATTCTTGAGTTTCTCAGTGCCCAAACCTTCACACCAAGTTAGATCCTTGCCTTTCTGAAGGCACCTAGTTCTGATGCCCCTTCACAGCTTCGTTTCTGTTGTGTGGAAGCAGTATTTTCTCCAAGGCTTTGCCACTTGGTGTAGTAGACACCGTGAGGTTGTGATTCAGATCTTGGGTCCTTAGCGTTTTGAAGAGCTTTCCTCTTCTACCTGTGCTTTAAGTCATCTCCTTCTAAGCCCATCTCTGTCGTGAAGTGACTGTTCCCGTGTCTCCCACTACGCCGGAGTGAGACGAATCCTCGAGTTGGATGAGTCACCATCAGGGAGATACCTACACGCAGCTTTCTTTAACCACGAGGAACTTGCAGGAGCAAGCTCGCCGAGTAGGTGGGAAGGAACATCACTATGAACAAGCTGGACTCGTGGCAGGAGCTGGTCCTGGTGTCCTGAGTAGTCCTTAAATATTAACGCTGTGTGGTCTTCGTTCTTCTGCCCCTTCTCTTCCAGAGGCAAGGGCTTGGAGTCCTCAAAAGCCATCTTTGATGCCACCTTTGCTGCTGTTGTCCTTAGCCTGTGAAAGCTCTTCAAAGGGGGATCTGCTCGTGGGGTTGGCCGTAATAAAGAGGTCATCAAAGGCCTGGCTCGCTCGGTCATGGCTCAACTCCACCTTGTGGAGATGGGGAGCGGGGCAAGGCCGGAGGCGTAGGAGCTCAGCACCGTTGACATCTTGTTTTGCCGGCCGGAAGATGTGTGGTGGGGCTCTGTCCTTGATCTCCCTGAGAAGAACGGAGACTTGCATGTCCCGTCTGAGGGGCACTGAGCGAGGTGGTGTGTTGGACCAAGCAGGACGTATTTCTGATGGCCTGTCTTGGTGCACGAGGCCTGAGCCAACTTCAGGCTTCGGTCTGGAGGACAGGAAGCTGGATCTTGTGCTCCAGGAGTCTTTGGCAGCCCTTAGAGGAGCAATGTCCTTGTGCCATGGAGCACTGATGATCACTGAAGTTCAAGGTCATATCAACCGTTTGAAACGTGCTCAAGTTGTGCTCCTCGAGCTTTTGGTGGCTTTCAGCCCCGTGTTGTCATAGCAGGTAGAACGCTCTTCTGCCAGCAGATAGGCCAAGACCTTTGAGAAGATCTCGACCTAGGGCCTCAGGTTCTGCTGCAGAGCCACCTTGCCGTCTGGATCCATCTGCTGAAAAGCTGGTGGTGCTTCGTGGCAGAAGGGAGGTTAAATGGCTTCTGGCACCGCAGAAGAAAACATTATCTTGCGTTTTGAAGCAGCCTGTCTCTTCTCGGTCCACTTCACGTCCCTCAGCGTTGTTTAGAAACCCTTGCTGGTGCTTTTAGCTCGTGTTGACTCTTCTTCAGGTCTCTGCTGGCCAAACTCTGAGCTGGATGAGCGAGAGATGAGGAATATCTGTGTGCAACTGCGTGCCACGTTGGGAGCTTGACGCTGGCAGCTTCTAGGTTGGTGTGGCCAAACTGGGGGTGTGGATGTGCTACCATGGTTCTCGGATGGCCTGGTGATTTTTCAGACCTCCTGGATTTGCTGCAGATGTGCCGCAGGGTGTTTTCTGTGGAAGTCCACCTCTGCACAGAGGGACAAAGAGTTGGTCTGCTTTGCACCCTAGAAAAGAAGGTTGCTGGGTCATGGGTGGGATGAAGTATCCTCTGGGTCGTAGCTTGTGTGACCTGCGCTAGGTTCTAAGCGTTAGTGGGCTGGGGTGGGGGGATTGTCGTAGGATCACAGGGTTGTTTTGGTTGGAAAAGACCTTTCAGATCATCGAGTCCAAGCCTTAACCCAGCACTGCCAAGTCCACCACTAAGCCATGGCCCTCAGCAGCACATCTCCAGGGCTTGGAAACCCCTCCAGGGATGGGGACTCCACCACTGCCCTGCCCAGCCTGGGACAGCCCTTCACAACCCTTGTGGGGAAGAAGTTCTTCCTCATGGCCAACCTCAACCTCCCCTGGTGCACCTTGAGGCCGGTTCCTCTTGCCCTGTTGCTTGTAAGTCAGGAGAAACCTTTGCTAAACCCTCTACACATCGATTGCTACAGGACAACTGAGCCAACTGCCCCAGTAACTCCTGAACCCTCGTAAACATGGTTGTGTTCCTGGGCGTATCTGATAGCGTTCCATCGCTGATGTCCTTCCGTGTTGACTTGTGTAGGTGGTTTCCTCCAGCACCTTTCTGCTGGTATTTGCTGCCTTCCAGGCAAACGTTGTATTGTCCGTGTGGGTGTCCCCAGCTGAAGCAGGACACAGATGTTGTTTCTGAAATGATCCAGGCACTCTTCTGGCCACAGCTGGATGGTCATGGGCGCAGCGGTGTCCCCTGAAGGCCTACAGTCCAGACATGTAGGTCCTGAGAGGTGAGGGGTAGCTCCGGGTCTTGCCTAAGAACTGCACCCCAGGGCTCTCAGCCTTTCCTGGGCACAGAGATCCTCCAGCCCCTCAGCATCTCCAGAGCTTCTGCTGGACTCTCTCCAGCAGCTCCTTGTCTCTATTGAACTGGAGAGCCCCAAGCTGGGCCCAATCCTCCAGAGGTGGCCTCCCCAGGGCAGAGCAGGCCAGGAGAACCTCCCTCACCCTGCTGCCCACACTCTTCTTCACGCACCCCAGGAGACCACCAGCCTTCTTGGCCACCAGGGCCCACTGCCGCCTCATGGTTGTCCTCTTCTGACGGAGACTGATGCTCCTGAGATGCGTTTTGAAAGCTGTAACACAAAGAAGAACTTGGCTTCCAAAGCGCTTTGGTGTTTTCTGCTCTCGGCTCCGGGTGTCGGCCCAGGCGTCCGTGCCTCGGTTGGCGCTGGAAGAATCCCCGTTTTTTCATTTCCTAACATCCCTTTTCTCTTCCCCAGGTAAGGAAGCAGGAGCCACCTGTCCCGCTCGAGTTCTCCAGAACGTCGTCGAGCCCTTGGGACACGATGAGGACGCCTTAGGACACGGTGCCAAAAGAACTCCAGGCGTTTCCATGACTCTCCTGGACCCCGACTCAGAGACTTTGGGATCTATATTTCTACTCTAAGGAGAAGAGGTGCGGACTCCGCTTCCGTTCTGCCAGCTTGCTGGCAGAGGGCTTTCACTAAGACCATGGACCATCCTAGTAGGGAAAAGGATGAAAGGCAGCGGACGACGAAAGGAATACCGGGAAGGAGCGGGCACGGCTCTCGACCAAGCTCGTCGGCGTCTTCTGGCGTTCTTATGGTGGGACCCAACTTCAGAGTGGGCAAGAAGATTGGGTGTGGGAACTTCGGAGAGCTCAGACTGGGTAAGGAGTAACCGTTTTAGGGGCGTTATCCAGATTATTTCACCGTATAAATACCTAAAAACTTGCCCTGGCTCCAGAACGGTGTGGGTGGGGTTCCTCAACCCCATCTCCTCCATCCCACGTCCCTCACTAACCTTCCCTCTTCCAGCCTTCCCTCTTCCAGCCTTCCCTCTTCCAGCCTTCCCTCTTCCAGCCTTCCCTCTTCCAGCCTTCCCTCTTCCAGCCTTCCCTCTTCCAGCCTTCCCTCTTCCAGCCTCAATGATTCTGTGAAAGGCCAGGTTGGACGGGGCTTTGAGCAACCCGGTCTAGCGGGAGATGTTCCATGCCCCTGCCATGGACAAGGACTAGATGGTCATTAAGGTCCCTTCCAACCCAACCCATTCCATGATTTTTGATTCCTGGCGTTCCTGAGCTTGCAGCTCTTCGCTTTGACCTGTGGGAACAGCGCTCACGAGAGCTTGACCCATCTGGGCTCCTCTCGTGGTCTGCAGGCTGTCCATACGTCCACCTCTTGCTGCCGGGGCTCGAGGAGGTCGCTCGGTTGGGTGACTTAACGCAGCGCTTCTCACGTAGAACGTGGAGTTCGTAATTGGCAGCGCAACCGCCCAAAGCTGAGGCGTCAACTTGACCACCAAAGGCTTCACCTCAACGGGAAGGGCTTCTCTTGGCGCAGTTAGAGCCCCTCAGCTGTGCTGCAGGTCTGGTGTCCTCAACGGTGAGGTGCAGCTTCTATTCGTGCCTTGTTTGGCTGTGGAAACTGAGCGGCTTCAACCAGGCCAAGGGCCGGGTCCTGCCCTTGGGTCACCACAACCCCCGGCAACGCTCCAGGCTGGGGGAAGAGGGGCTGGGAAGTGCCTGGGGGGAAAGGACCTGGGGGTGGTGGTTGACAGGCAGCTGAAGATGAGNCCTTCTCAGTCTCCACAAGTCCCTGGAAGGAGGTTGGAGCCAGGTGGGGTCGGGCTCTTCTCCCAAGGAACAGGCAAATAGGGCAAGGGGAAATAGTCTCAAGTTGCCCCAGGGGAGGTTGAGGTTGGACATGAAGAACAATTTCTTCCCCAGAAGGTTGTGAAGGGCTGTGCCAGGCTGGGCAGGGCAGTGGTGGAGTCCCCATCTCTGGAGGGGTTTCCAAGCCCTGGAGATGTGCTGCTGAGGGCCAGGGGTTAGTGGTGCCCTGGCAGTGCTGGGGGAACGGTTGGACTTGATGACCACCAGAAGGTCTCCCCGGAGCCTTCTCTAGGCTGAACAAGCCCAACTCTCTCAGCCTGGCCTCAAAGGCTAGGGTGGATCTAGAGAAGGTCAGAAAGGTGGCATCAGGGTGATGGGCCAGCTCAGGTACAAGGACTCCTGGAGCATCCTTCTCCAGCGCTCCTCCTGCCAGGAGGATTTTGCTGCCAGCCATGAGCAACGTGGAGAAGGTGGAGGAGGAGCGATTGCTCCCACGTGTAGCTGCGCGTCTCTGCCGCGGATCGCTGAGGAGGCCAAGGGCTCCGTTCAAACACCTCCAGGTTCCTGGAGGACCAGGTGGCCTCCAGCTGTAGCACACGTGGGTACCAGCTTCAGCTCTGAGTCGTGGAGCTGCAGTGTCAGCAGCTCGTCCGGGGCTCTTCCCCTTGGTGCTCACCAGAAGGTATCAGACTAGACACTGCTCCATGTTTTGAGGTCCTCAGGACGAGTTTCATTCTGGTCAAGTGCTGCAGGTTCTGATTTTGAGGCTCACGCTTTGTTCAAGGCAGGAGCTCCAGCGGGGAGCTGAGACAAGGCGGCTCTTTGTCAGTGGCCTTCTTCTGTGTTGTGTCTCGTGGTGCAAGGGTTGACCGTGCGACTAAAAGGTTTCTTTTCTTCTTCCTTCGCAGGTAAAAATCTCTACACCAACGAATACGTAGCCATCAAACTGGTAAGTAGGAGCTTCTGGTGGTCTCAAGTGACTTGTACGCTAAAGAAACCAGACAAAAGCAACTTGCGTGGGAGCACAGAGTGGTTTGGGGTTGGAAGGGACCTTCAAGATCATCTAGTCCATCCCCACTTTCAACTAGAGCAGGTTGCTCCAAGCCCTGTCCAACCTGACCTTGAACACCTCCAGGGATGGAGCATCCACAGCTTCCCTGGGCAACCTGGGCCAGGGTCTCACCACCCTCAGAGTGAAGAACTTCTTCCTTGCATCTAACCTCAATCTCCCCTCTCCCAGTCTGAAGCCATCGCCCCTCGTCCTGTCACAACAAGCCCTTGTTAAGAAGTCCCTCTCCAGCTTTCTGGCATCTCAGTGCTGCTCTCACCCTCAGCTAGAACAACTTATTTAAACAAAAGATAAGTTCTGGAGAACACCAGAACCAAGGAAGGAACCCATCCCTCCACCTGCTGAACGCTCGGTAGTTGTCTCATCCCAGGGAGAGCTCGTTCTTCTCTCCAAGCCAGCTGCCAGGTCCCGGTGACCAGCACTGGTTGCAGATTCGCCACCTCATCCCACTCCCTGGTTTGAGCCTTTCTGTTGAGGACTCCACCGGTTCTCCACAGCCTTGCCTCTCCCTAGATGAGGGTTAGCAGGTTCTCTTCTGCCCTGCGGTGGAAACTCTGCTCCGAGTCCTTCTCACGGTGTGAGATCATCTTCTACAACTCCAGCCCAGCTCTCCATGCCTCCTGTACTGCTGGAAAACCAGAGCAGTCGTGTGATGGCTCCCCAAGAGCGGGTCAGAAAGCGCCGTGACATTCGGCGCTAACGTCTCAGGGTTTCTCTTTGGGGCTGAGAAACTTTGGGGCTTGGAAACTCGCTGGTGGTAGAAGCAGAGCCCACGTTCTCTCCGTGTCACCACGGAGCTCCTCGTCCTGCTGAACGTTGGTTGGTTGAAGGGCATCTAGCTCACGGGGGAGTTCCTTCTGACGGGCCTTAGCTGTACGTACTGGGTTCGTCTTCTGAGGGCGTTTCGCACGGAGGAGGAACTTCTTCCCTACGTGCAACCAGCCCGTGAAGCTGCAGCTGCGGTCTGAGCGCAGGCACCAAGCTGTGGCCTCTCGTGATCGTGGCGCTCTCGGTTCGAGCGGTGGGTTTGGTACGTCACGTGGTGGCAATTCGGTTCTTCTCGCTACAGACGCAACATCCGCCGGCATCCTGAAGCCCTTGGCCTACAGGACAACCATCTGCTCTGGTACGATCTTCTCGGAAGCTGCCACAACTCTGGCAAGCGGCCAGAACTTGGGCTCCGGGAGGTCCTGATGTGGACGTGGCTCTTGGGCTTGCTTGGTTTTGTCATGAGCGGCCTCACGTCGTGATACGTTCGTGCTTCTACCTCTATCCAGTTTATTGGAATAAATCAACTATTTGGGGAACGGGTTGAGTTCCTCCTGCCCTAAGTCCCTCTGCTGGGCAGGTATCTGTAGACTCTTCCTCAAGCCACCATCGATGGTTAGCTGGATTTAAATGGAATCTGGGGGTTGGGTGGTTGGACGTTTGCCTCCAGTTACAGGTTCAGAATATTTCCCACCGTTGGTTTTGGAGTAGTTGGTCCTGTTTGATTCCTGAAGCTTTTTAGACATCAGGAAGTTGAGGAGCAATGGGGAACATCTTCTCTCGCTGGCAAATGGAGGAGATGACTTGAGCTGGTGGCGACCAGCTTGGCTGGGAGGTGAATTGCCTGAATTCCTGGGCAAAAATTGTTATTCTGACTTGAAAAGGCTTTAATGTGGAGGTCACGCCAAGCGTGGACATCAGTCTTGGACACGAGGTGAAAGCGTCAATTTCCATCCTGGAGATGGCCAAGCAGTGGGTGAACGCACCTTAAGTGCAGGGTTTTCTTGACCATGTAATTCCTCGAGCCTCTTGGTCCTCTTTCCCCATTAACTTCATCTTTTTGGAAGCTCTCTTGATGCCTCTGTGGACCGTGGGCATCAAGTCCTGCGCGTGAAGCGCCGACGAGTAACGGTTGAGTAGCGCCGTGCTTTGGGTGGGTTGCAGACTTACTCCGAGTGTAAAAATAGGATGTTCTGAGCGCTTGGAGATGTTTGACTGGCAGCTGCTGCTGAAGGAGAGGCTTCCTCCTGTGGTTTCACCAGCTGTCTGGCTGCACTGCAGCGCTTGCTGCACCTTCATCCAACCGTGGTCTGGCTTCGAGTGCAGGGACATGAGTCAACGCTTCTCAAAAACCCGGGCGAGCGGCCAGCAAAAACACTGTGGGCAACCACAGGCCACAGAGCAAACTTGGGGCTTGACCTTTTGCAACCTTGACTTGGAATCATCAGATGGTTTGGGTTGGAAAGGACCTTCGAGATCGTCTCGTTCCAACCCAGAGATACCTCCCACTAGAGCAGGTCGCCCAAAGCCCTGGCCAACCTGGTCTGAACACCTCCAGGGATGGAGCATCCACAGCTTCCCTGGGCAACTGCTCCAGCATCTCAGCACCCTCAGAGTGAAGAACTTCTCCCCAGTTTCTTTGCAAGCCTTCAAGTAGGTCACTTTATTCAGTCAAAGTGATTTTAACCCGATTTCTTTCTCTTCTCTTGCAGGAGCCAATAAAGTCGCGTGCTCCACAGCTTCATTTAGAATACAGGTTTTACAAACAACTTGGAAGCGCTGGTGAGTAAACCCACCTTAAACTTACGCTTCTACATCCACCGTCGCCGTCGTGTTTGTTGCGTCCCTCATCCGGGCAGATCCTTGTAGCCTCCCCCAAGTTTTGGGCGAGATTGGGTCAAAATAACGTCGTCGTGGTAATTCCGCAGCCCTCGAAACTCGAGGGTTGACTGAGGTGGGAAACGGGCGTCTGAGCGTGTTGGTAGAACATCGGAGGCACCTCTGACAGAGGCCTTCAACTCGTGTCTAATAGCGTTGGGATTTTTCTCACCCCCTTTCCCTGCACCCCCAAGTCCTTCTCCACAGAGCTGCTCTTGAGGAATTCTGAAGCCGCTCAGATGCTGGGGGCTTGGCTGTATGATGAAGTCTTTAGTGGGGGTTGCTCCCGTTCCGAAGGGATCGAAACTTCTCATCCCACAACGCCCCCGCCCTGTCTGTGCGTGCTAACGGAAGCGTTTCTGAGCGTGCTACCATCAGACGTGGAGATCTCGCCTTCCAGATCTCGCTGCCCTTCATCAGGGGAGCGTGGTTGACTCTCATCTCCAGCCTCTTCGCCGTGAGCCTGGCGAGGGGCCTCCTGAACAACATGACTCTTCTTTCCCTCTCCTCGTGGTCCCACGGGCATCGCAAGCCCGGCCCTGATGATCTTGGATTCCATTAGAAGCTCTTGTTGCTGCAGTTTTGCTCAAAGGACTGGAACTAGGCCAGGAGCTCGGGTGGAGGATGGGAGCCACAGCTCTGGTCTCTCCATGAAACTTGGAAGCTGACCAGAATAAATGTTGGTGGAGTCAGACCGGCAGGACCTGGGGAGCCTGAGCTCGGTGGCTGCAGATCACGCCGAGAATTTGGGGAAGAAGGATCTGTCCGTAAAGACGTGAATATCGTAGGATCGTTACGGTTGGGAAAGGCCTCTAAGATGTCCAACCGTAACGTTGGAGGTATCTGCTGCCTCTGGGGAGGTAGATGGGGTCTGTTCTGAGCGGTGGTGTTGATGCCAGGCTCTCCTTCATGGTCCGTCCTTCAAACTTCAACCGCTCAAGCCAACAGCCTTGAACTTCCAGGAGAAAGGACTCTCCAAACGAAGACTCCAAGCGTCCAAACCCATGGTGCGTACGACTCAGGAGAACACCGCGGGCAACGCGCTGCTCCATACATCGGCCAATTCATCTTGCCGAAGACCACGGCTGCCCGGGAACCTCCTGCCATCAGCCTGAAGAGTGAGACCAGTCAAAGCTTCGCCGTGGTCCTCTTGTTAGCCCAACTGCTGCGTCCATCGGCACGTTCAACCAGATGTTCTTGGCGAGCAGGAGTCAACACGCGTCGCGGCCTGTAGCGCTCGGAGAAAAATGGGGTGGTTTTTCCTAGCGAGAAGAATTTTAGCGGTGGTTTCCTTTATCCTGAACGTTCAGAATGAAATATTTTGGAAGTTTATGGTATTAATCTTGGATCCTGCTCACGGGATGACAGCTCGGAAGCGACCGGCTTCTCGTGGATCAAGTAGGAACCTTCTGCGTGCGTCGAAAAAGACGTTTCATCTCTAGTGTGGGACTCCTTGATGCATCCACGTGAAGCTGGGCCCAGCCTGGGGAAGAGCGTGACAAAAGCAAGGTCCTGGATGCCAAAGACTGCAGAAAACTTCATCGTGACTTGGCTTTTGGCCCCGAATTTTCGAGCTCTCCGGTTGAACGCCTGGAGGATCCGTGTCGGTATCGGCTGCTCCGCGTGTTGCCGTCACCAAAACCCAACGGAACAGCTTAAAGGAACCTGATACCGTTGGGTATCAGGTTCCTTGAAGCTGTTCCGTTGGGTTTTGCATCTTCCTTGGCCGCACGGAAAGCGAATAACCCAACAGTCCGTCAGAAGGGAGTGCCTGGGGTGAGCTTCTACGTGAGATGTTTCCACACGAGCAGAAGAAGCAGCAGCGCGGTTGGCCGAGAGCTGCCTCTTCTGCTGCCACGGGCTCCATCAGCAGCGATGCCTCAAGACCAGGTCAGAAGAACCAACTGACAGACGTCTCTGCTGCGCTTCTCCAGGTCATCAAAGCTCTCCCTGATGTTTCAACGCCTCTCTGTAAGAGGAACCCGATCGCTCCCCTCACCTTTCCTACCTCGCCCCTCCAAACGGGGAGATCTCTGCTCGTGGGGTTGGGTTTTCATTCTTCTTCCTTGAACCTTTCTACTCCTCCAAGAGAAGAGCCAGGGGCCACACGGTGACCATCTGCTGGCTTCTTCTGTCTCGCTGCGGGACTAAATATTTAAGAACTTAAAATAGCGTCCGGCTGCTCCACCTGGATGTAGGCAGGGAACAGAGCAAGCAGAGGGCAGGCATGGAGTCAGCGACCGGATGGTCCCTCCGTGGGGTGTCTCAGGAAAGGACAAGGATTCCGGTTGGCTTTAGGTGGTCCACGGTGGGATCCGGTTGCTGACCGAGATAATTGGAGTAGTTTTAGTGGTCTCCTTGCAAACCGGTTGTGGTTCTTGTGGGTAACGGGGCGAGGGAGGTTCTCCTGCCCCGCTGCTCTGCCCCAGGGAGGCCACCTCTGGAGGACTGGGTCCAGCTCTGGGCTGGGAGAGAGTCAAGGAACTGCTGGNGACTCAGAGGGCATCTGATCAATAGCTAAAGAACGGGGGCAAGAGGATGGGGCCAGACTCTTGTCAGTGGTGCCCAGCGACAGGACAAGGGGCAACGGGCAACCTGGAACCCAGGAGGTTCTATCTGACCAGGAGGAGAAACTTGTTTGGTGTGAGGGTGGCAGAGCCTGGCCCAGGCTGCCCAGAGAGGTTGTGGAGTCTCCTTCTCTGGAGAGATTCCAAACCTGCCCGGACGTGATTCTGGGTGACCCTGCTGGAGCAGGGGGCTTGGATGTGGTGATCTCCAGAGATCCCTCACCCTGCTCCTCCACCTTAGCTGTAGACGCTGCTCCTAGACACATCCAGAAAGCCTGTGTTCCGGGGAAGAGGAGCGTGACAAAGCCGTCTGGGCGCTGGGCTGTCTCCTCGAGGCAGCAGCAGAGCCCACGGAGCTGCTCCCCACCACCTCACGTGCTGCTGGAGGGTGGCTGGATGCTGCAGGCATCTCTTCTCCTCACCCAGCTGTGGTCGAATCCAAGGGAGCTCATGCAGCCAGGGCTGCAGAACCTCCTGGAAACCACAGCTGAGGATCTGAGATGAGCTTTGAAAGCTGCTTCTTCTCTCCAGTTGCGCCGGTTGGAAGGGAAAGGAAAGACTTCTCTCTTTCTTGCTTTGAAGTTGAGGAACATCTCTCTGCTGCGTCGCTGTCTACTTGCAAAGCTTTATCTATGATTTTTTTCCCCAAAGTAGGTTCGTTCCCAAGCTCTGAGCCTTTTCTCCAGGTCAGGAAGCCCACTGCTGCCTGACCACCACCCCAAGCCCCGTTCTTCTCTCTCAGGACCTGACCACGACTCAAAACCACCACTGTGCTTTTCGATCTTGTGCTTCCCCGCAAAGAACTAATTCACCGTGGCCCCACACGGACCAGGAGAGCAACCCGGTCTAGGAGGAGAACCAGATGGTCTTTGAGGTCCCTTCCAACCCCAACCAGGCGCTGGTTCTATCTTCTCAGGGTTCCTTTGGCTGCGCTGAGCTGGGGGTTGGAACGAGGTGGTCTTTGAGGTCCCTTCCAACCCCAACCAGGCGCTGGTTCTATCTTCTCAGGGTTCCTTTCCTTTCCAGCTGGTGCTGGAGCTCCCGCATAGTGACAGCTTCTGCCTGCGCGCGCCGTGTGAAGGACTCACGCGGCTTTGCTTCAGTAGTAGGTTATTTTTGGACGCCCTGGCAGATGAGTCACACCTTCTCCCACCTCTTCCCCAACCCACCTTGGCCCTCGTGATTCAGAGCAGGCCCCGGCTCCGTAGCCGGGACGGGCGGGTGACGTGGGCGAGCGGTTCTCCAACGGAACGAGCTTCTACGGCCTGGGGAGCTGGAGAAGAACCCCCTGGAGAACCGAGAAGATCTCGCCCCAGCCCACGCAGCGGCTGAGTCACAGAAGTCGGGGAGGGGTGATACCATTCCGCAGAGACCTTGCCGCCGTTCCCTTGGTGATTCTTGCTCCACACGAGCTCAACCTCGGCTGCAGCGTGGAGCCTCCGTGTTTCCTGCTGGCCCACGTTCTCCCGCGCGGCTCGCCGGAGCCGCGCCGGCTGTTGGCATCTCGAGAAGGAGGAACCGAGGAAGACGAAGGCGGTGTAAACAAGGCCAGACTTTCACCTACTCCAGGCAATGTTTGCAGAGAGATTTTTACGCTCTACACTCCACCTTGAGTGGGCTTTGCGAGGTTGCCCCCATCCAGCGGGTTTCCCTGGGTTACTCTTGCTTTACTCACGGCCTACTCCACGCTTTGTACCTCCCGCCGGCCTTCCACCTTCCACCCCGCTCGTGCAACGCCGTCGTTCGTGGCAATTAGGGGCGAGGCTCGTTAGAGGGGTGGAGGTAAATGAGTGGAGGCTGCTTCACGGGGACCTCCCCGAGGGAGCTGGAGGAACTCGGGGCCACGTTGGAGGGGAAGGTTCCATAGAATCCTCCAGTGAGTTGGGTTGGAAGGGACCTTTGAGATCATCTGGTTCCAACCCAGAGACACCTCCCGCTAGATGAGGCTGCTCAAAGCCTCGTCCAACCTGGTCTCGAGCACCTCCAGGGATGGATCTTGCAAAGAAAAGTGGTGGTAGCTTGAGGTGCCTCAGCAAGGAGATACGGCTTCGTTCGTCTGAAAAAGGCCTTCTTAAAGCCCAACGCGTGTGAAGGTCCCTCACACTCGGCAACACCCTTAGCTTCATTATGAGGTCAGGCTGGTCCAATGAGCTTTTGAACTTGAGGGATCTCTGCCTCCAGAGCTTGCAAAAGAAGCCTGGTGGCTTCCCGTAACGGTGCTGCAGCCGAGCTGCTGACCTACAGAAAAGAATCCTTCACCGTCTCGGCTGACACGGGCGTTTTTTGAGGCAGCGGTTGGAAGGGCTTCCTGAGTGCGGGCTTTTCGGCATCTCCCTCAACGTCAGGAGCTTTGGCTTCCTTGGGCTAAATTTAGGCTTCGTCAGTTGGAAGCCATCAGATGCTTTTAAGGCAAGGTCATTAATATTTGAAGGCGAGATGAGGGCTGGGCAGAGTCCCGGGGAGCTGGAGAACGCTGCTCCTGCAGCCGCGTTTCCTTGAAGCCTGACGTGCCCCACAACGGTGGTCGTGAATCCGTAGGAGTCGGACTCATCGGAGGCATCTCAGATGCATCGTTGGGTTCTTCTGACAGACAGCATTGTCCGCTGAACGAGGGTTGTGTGATGCCTGGTGGGAAAGGACCTGGGGTGGTGGTGGACAGGCGGCTGAAGAGGAGCCAGTGTGTGGCCAAGGAGGCCACCAGCATCCTGGCTTGGGTCAGCTCTAGTGTGGCCAGCAGGACCAGGGCGGGGATCAGCCCCTGGACTGGGCATTGAAGAGGCCCCACCTCGAATCCTGGGTTTGGGTTTGGGCCNAGGAGCAGCTGAGGGACCTGGGGTGTTGAGCCTGGAGCAAAGGAGGCTCAGGGGAGACCTTCTGGCTCTCCACAACTCCCTGACAGGAGGTTGGAGCCAGGTGGGGTTGGTCTCTTCTCCCAAGGAACAAGTGATAGGACAAGAGGAACCGGCCTCAAGTTGTACCAGGAGAGGTTTAGGCTGGACATGAGGAACAATTTCTTCCTGACAAGCCCAGGCTGGGCAGGGCAGTGGTGGAGTCCCCATCCCTGGAGGGGTTTCCAAGCCCTGGAGATGTGCTGCTGAGGGACATGGGTTAGTGGTGCCCTGGCAGCGCTGGGGGAACGCTTGGACTCGATCTGAAAGGTCTCTTCCAGTCAGAACAATTCCATGATTCCATGTGTTGCTGGCCCAAGAGCTGTGAGGACCCGGCTGGACTTGAGGCAGGGGATGGCCCAGCTGATCGTGAAGGTCTCTGTGCTGCTTCTGGCGCTTTCCAGGAGGAAAATCCTCTACTTAGCAGAGCAGGGTTGTGGTTGCACTCCAAGATCTTAAAGCTCCTTTCCAACCTCAAGGTTCCTATGATTCTATGAACGTTCGAAGATAAACTTTGGAATTTAGATTTGCGTTGAAAGGAGAACCCAATGTGGCAATTAGGGGCACAATAATGATGTAGCAACCACCTACCCTTGCTGGTCTGCTTGTCCTCCTTCCCAAGACCTTCTCTGAACGTTTTTCAAGCTGTCAGGACACAGTCGATTTGTTTTCTGGAGGGCTGATGTGTTGAGTCCTGCCTCAGCTCAGAGCCACTTCCCTCGTGGAAGGTGGGTGTTTGTTGGGACCCTCTTCAGATAGCTGGGCTTCCTGAGCACCAGAAGCGTCCTCTGCCTGCTGAAGGTGCTCCTCTGAACGTTCTCCTCCAAAACTCATACTCAGCTCTCTTAAGGCGGAACGAAGAGATGGCTTCTGGAGGTAGCGTCTCATAAGTAGCGCCTCTGAACTTGTGTTTTGGAGGAGGTTCTCCCGTGAGGAGAGGGAGTGGGTGGTTTTCCTTCAGGCTGGAAGAACCGTGTGAGTAACACTTTGCTGCGAATCTGAAAAATCCCTTTTTCTCCTCAAAATACGACAGTTACGGGACCGACTGGTGGAGAGTTGACTTGTGTTGGGCTCTCAGCGTCTGTCGCTTCCTAGCGTGATGCTGTGGAAGGAGCAGATTGTCCACCTCGTGGACCTCTGTTGGGTCCTGCAGCGTTGATGGGCCCCACAAAGCGTTCCTGCTCTCGAGGCGCCCTCCCAGTAGGACCAGCACGAGCGTCATGGGGCTGAGCTGCACCCACAGCTTTGCCAGCGGCTCCCAGCACAGCTTGGAGGTGCCACATCGGGTTGTGCTGCCAGAAGTGCCACCTAGATTGTCCCACCACGGCCTGGCGTGCAGAAGGT
This sequence comes from Eurystomus gularis, assembly GCA_013400335.1. Taxonomy (NCBI): domain Eukaryota; kingdom Metazoa; phylum Chordata; class Aves; order Coraciiformes; family Coraciidae; genus Eurystomus; species Eurystomus gularis. Next base: position 96,434 of record VZZY01005580.1, read on the forward strand.
GGCCAGCTTCAGCTGCCTGAGTGTGGCTGAGCATCATCTTCCTCCTGAGCACCCAACGCTGAGGTGTCCAAACCCTTGTCTGCTTTATCCACCTAAACTGGACCCATCTGACCTATCATCCAAGGCCGTGCTGCTGGATCTCCTGGGAATTCTGCCTGTACGTGCCCGTTTTGCCCCATCTTTCCGTGTCCTCTTGGCCAGAACGGCTGCTGGTCACTGCTCCCTGCAGGGGGTTGGACCAGAGGACCTTGAAAGGTCCCTTCCAACCCAAACCAGTCTGGGATTCTCGTTACAGCTCCAAAACTGCCTGGGAACGGGCATTTCTGGGTTAATTCCGAGATTTTTGGAAGTCTTCCTGCAGCTAGGGCGCCTTCTACTCCCAGTCTTGTTGAGTTTTTAGGAACACGAAGGCGGGTGTCCTCTTGGGGTGGCCTCTTTGAAACCGCTTCTTCCTTGGCGTGTGTGAAGGGTTGTTTCATAGAGTCAAGCTGGGCTATCAGGACACCAGCTCGTCCAACTCCAGGAGAAGGAAGTGCCACCTCGCTTTCCTAACCCAGCCAGCGTCCAAATTGGTTTTCCGCAGCTGAAGTCCGAATCCAACCCTTTGGATTTCTACCAGCAAGCAAGAACAAATATGTTCTCCCTTCTGGCCTCCCCACGTCTGTTTTTTCTTGTGTTCCTTCTCCTTTTTTGGGAGATTCAAGGACAAAGGAGCCCCTCCACACGCAGCAGAGCTTCCAGAGATCCTGCAGAGCCCGAGAAGATGGACAAAATACGCCGCGTTTCTGGACTCAAGCTGGAATCTTGAAGCCCACGTGGAAGCCACACTTGAAGTCTTGTTGGAGATGACAGTGGCTCTGTCTGCTCGTGGCTTGTACACAGCTGTGGTAGCATCATCTCTTCCCGTTTCAAGGCCCAGCTTGCTCTGAGGTCATCAAGGGAGGTGTTGGTCCAACTCGTGATGTTCTCCCTCACCTTATTTCCAGGTCTCTGTTGGGTTCAGAGAGGGGTTGGGCTGTGCTTCTTCCATGTCCAGGAGCAGGGCCATGTTCTCCCTGTTTCTCTGCAGAGGCTCTGCACCCTTGTCACCCACTGGTGGCCTTCAGGCAGAAGGTCCTGCTGGGCACCAACGCTGGAGCATTTAGCGTTTGCTAGGAGGAAGATGATTCGTTGCTCAAGCGAATCAGGAGAAAGATGTGAACGGCTGGTGCTGGAGACACTGGCCAGTGGGGCAGGAGGGTGGTTGAGGGCAGCACGGGCAAGAGGAGCTCGTCAGGACCCAGCTGGTGACACGGGTGAGGTTCTGAGAATGGGCCCAATCATGAGAGATGGGATCTGCTGAGAGCAGCGAGCTCAAGACAGGGCTGAGGGCTGAGGACAGGCCAGCTCGTGACATGTGTGAGTGGCAGAGAACAGATCAGATTGTGAGACACGTGATTGGCTGAGAACGGGCCCACTCATGTCATATCAGAGTGGCTGAGACTGGCCAGCTCATGACACGTGTGAGTGACAGAGAACAGGCCAGCTCATGACATGTGTGATTGGCTGAGAACAGAACAGCTCGTGCCATGTGTGACAGCTGAGGACTGGCCAGATTGTGACACCTGAGAGTGGCTGAGAATGGGCCAAGTCATGACATGTGTGATTGGCTGAGAACAGGTTGGCTCGTGACATGTGATTGGCAGAGAATGGAGCAGACTGTGACATGAGTGGCTGAGAACTACCCAAATCATGACACACGTGAGCGGCAGAGAAGGTTCCAGCTCGTGACATGAGCAAGGGCCAAGAACGGCCCAACTTGTGACACGTGTGAGTGACTGAGAATGGGCCAAATCATGACCAATGAGAGGGGCAGAGAACAGGCCAGCTCGTGACATAAGTGAGAACTGAGATCGGGCTGAATTGTGAGACCTATGACTGGCTGAAAATGGGCCAGCTCATGACACGTGTGAGTAGCAGACAAGGGGCCAGACTGTGATGTGAGTGGCCGAGAACAGGCCAGCTCGTGACATGTGTGAGGACTGAGAAGGTTCCAGCTGGTCCCAATTTCGTGGACTGAGAACGAGCCAGATTGTGACACGTGTGAGTGGCTGAGAATGGGCCAAATCACGACACGAGCTTGGCTGAGAACAGGCCAG
>VZZY01005581.1:0-83443 GCA_013400335.1 Eurystomus gularis
TTGGCTCGGCTCCACTCAGCTCTGCTCAGTTCTGTCCCTTTGTCCGCACAGTATCGCTCATTTTGTACATTGTTTTTCTCACTGTTGTCATTGCTGTTCTTACTGAGACTCTTTCTTCTGTGTTATTGTATTAAACTCTCCTTATCTCAACTCAAAAAGGCATTTTAAAACTTTTTTTTTCAGGAAGTGAGGGGGAAGAGGCAGCGGCCACATGGCTTGGCTCCTGACAGGGACTGAACCACCACAGTGACCTCTAAAAGTCCCTTCCAAATGAAAATATGCTATGATTGTATGATTCAATGAGAATGTGTCCTGGTTTAACTCCACTTGGCAACTTAGCCCCACCCAGCCGCTTGCTCACTTTCCCCCACTGGGGAGAGAATGGGAAGAATAAAAGTGAAAAAACTCGTGGATTGAGATAAAGACAGTTTAATAAGTAAAGCAAAATCCACACGCGCAAGCAAAACAAAACAAGGAGTTCATTCCCTGCTTCCCATCAGCAGGCAGGTTTTCATCCATCTCCATGACAGCAGGGATCTATCCCACATAATTGTTACTTAGGAAGACAAAACGTCGTAACTCCAAATGTTCCCTCTTTCCTTCTTCTTCCCCCAGCTTTATATGCTGCGCATGATGTCATATGGTATGGAATATCCCTTTGGTCAGTTGGGGTCAGCTGTCCCAGCTGTGTTCCCTCCCAGCTTCTGTGCACCCCCAGCCTATTCATCAGCGTGGTGCTGTGAGGAGCAGAAAAGGCCTTTACTGTGTTTGAGCACTGCTCAGCAGTAACCAAATCATCCCTAAATTTTCAACACTTTTAATGACAAATCCAAAACATAGCCCATACCAGCTACTGTGAAGAAAATTAACTCTATCCCAGCCAAAACCAGCACAGAATGCTATAGGGCCTCCTCGGACTGAGATGTGGCAGAGAGAGCTGGGAGGAGCTGCTTTGGGTCTTTGGAACAGCCATCTTGTCTTCTCCTCATGCATACTATAAAAACTGGATTGATTCACATCAGCATCACACAGAAGTTATCAATGATTCAGAAGTGAAAATGAAGTGGTTGCTTGCTATGGATGAGATTCCCTTCAAACGCCACTGTTTTAACAGTACATGGAAATTAAGGTTCAAGTATGCTAAGGCTAAAGCACAATCTTTGCATCGTTCATAATTAAGAGACTGAAAAATGTTTAAATTAGTGATGTGACATACATTTATCTCACATGGTTATTGTGCCATCTCAGCAGTAACAGTGTGGAGAGTGCAGTAGATGATGCTTGTTCTGGCCTGCAAAGCTATTGTTAACCCTCTTCGTGTGTCAAATAAATCCCTTCTATTTTTAAGAGAGTATTACAGTTTTAAATTCAAAGAGGAAAAAATTCCAAACCTTATTCCTTGATGGTTTAACTTGAGAGAATGATTTAGGCCACTGTAAACACAGAAAATGCCTATTATTTCATCTAATCCTCAACGAATATTAATTTTACATGTTGGATTTGCTCTTTCAGAGACTCATCATTGTAAAAAGCTCATCCTTTCAGAACTGCCTGCATATTGAACATATTATTATGCATATTAGTTGAGTCTTGATAGAATCTACTGATATCTATTTGATACTTCTCTATTGAATAAGCAGAAAATGCGTATGAAACAATAATTTAATACTTTTGTATTTTATGCCAGTTCGCATGCAGTAGTTCAACACTGTGTCCTACTAGTCTGCGTTCAAGTTTCACACTTTAATTTACTTCCACTAAGATTCAAAGTTTAGCCTAGCAGGGTAGAAAGAAAACATGGTTTCCCAAATTAATTGATTCAAACATGCTTCCCTTGCAGAGATTAACAGATTTGCAGAACAAAACTTTTTCTTTGACCCAACTCTCTTCAGATGAACTAACCCATTCATCAGTAATCCTTTGCTTTTGAGTTGGTTTTTTTTTACAGCTAATAACCATTTTTCCCCTCTTTACACTTTTGAATAGGTACTAACTTTGTATTTTCCTGGTGTATGCAAGAACCAGCAATGCATCTCTAGTAACAAATGACACCTCAGTTTAACATATTTTAATGGACCTTGTCTATTGTCTGAATTGCTTTCTTAAGCATATAGAACTGATTTCAGATTTTTAGAGCTTACATAACACACCAAAAAATAGAAGAAATCATCAATTTGTGCAATACTCCAGATATATGGAATGAATGGACTGTGAAATCCAAGGAGTACAGAATTCTAATTTTGATCACCCATAACTGCTTTCTATTTTCTTTTTTCCCAAACCTTAAAAAAAAAAAAATCTACTAATGTTAACCTTGGAAATGTCCTCTGTGGACCATACAAAAATCCTATGAATTTTCACAATGAATGTGAAATCAGCTTTCCACATCATCAATAACCACTTCTTCTGGGGTGGTAAGCAATCAAGGCTTTCACATAAAATGTGTCAGAACTCATAAGTAAATGGACATCTAGCTTTACCAGTTAGTCTTTATCATATCTCTTAGCACGAGGGAGACTGTTCAAAACAACTGCAAACCTCCCCGATTAGCAGCAGGAAAGAGTTCTTACTATCTTTTCCTCTTACATAGTCTGCTAAAGAAAAAACTCTTCTGCACTTCCACCCTTTGGCTAATTTTAAAAGACAACATGCCATAATGGAATTACTTCTCTACTCGTTAGCTCAGCATCCCACTTCAGCATAACATAGTTATGTTCAACTTACTGCCTTTGATTGCTAAAATTCTGGGAAATTTTCACTCTTTTGTGAGGGGGAAAAAAAGAAAAGGGAAAAAAAAAACCAACTGAGAGATAAGAAATGTTTTTGAGCTTCCCTAAGGAAAGGAGACAGAAAAATAGTGAAGCACATCTCCTACTTTACTACAAAGTGCAGTGAATAAGTGTATTTCGAGGGTTCAATCTCCAATTCCCAAATCTGCAATTTTAACTTCAAAGTACAGGAAAAGTAACTTCAGCAATGGCAAGTATAAAATGCATGCTCAATCACAGAAGATAGTTTAATGCTTTTTCGACTATTGTTGACAACTCTGCAACAAGTTATTCTGTGGGTAGCTGTTAGGACTGGATCAATAATTATCTTTGTAGCAATGCTCTGCTTAGATGGAAGCGGAATGAAAAGTCATTCTTGCCTCTTTAATGAAGAAAACAGCAAAACAAATTGAAGGGAAAACAGAAATTTTATCAGTCATAAATATTTATCAGGCTGGTGATTATCATAATACTGTTGAGTATTATAGTATTAAATATTCTCACTGGAGGGTCGCTGGGGTTTTGGAGACCTGTTTATAGGGAACAAGGTTTCTCACCCTTTTCCGCCTAAAAACATCCTTCTGCCTGGGTGATCTCACTTAGCGGTGCCCTGTCTCTGGGGGTGACAGGAGTTACATGAAGGGAGCTCCAGAGAAAGGTGCTCACAGACCCCAGAAACCCCCCCTGCTCCCTGCTGTGAGCAGCAAAGCCCCTGTGACCTCATTAGCAGGAGAGCTCTGCTCTGCCATTTTGTGCTGGTGCTATCTTGGTGGGGGGCAGGGAGGAGAGCTGAGAAATCAGAGGGGGAAGAAAGAGATTAAAGCACAACATGGCAGCTAATAACTATTTTGCACTAAAAGAAGGTTGCCTTGGATCTGTGCAGGTAGTTCACAGGTCTACTCTACCTTTAGTAAACGGAGTGCAAGTGGTAACTGAGTAATTCTGCATCACTTCTTTGTGACCACTTGGAGCTGATCTCGAATAAGCAAAATGTCATTCAAATGCTCACAAGTTTGAAATATTGTCCAGGCCCCAAGGGCACTAATGGGCCTGACTGTCCCTGCCCAGCCTCCTAGGGATTCCCCTTCAAGCCCTGTCCATGGCACAGGACCCCATGTCAGACCCCCTGCTGCCATCAGTCCTCACCCCAGCAATGCTGCAGCAGGACCAATCTCCAGCTCCCCACAGCCAAACCCTGACTGGCCATGGGTCCTGCCCAGCTGGGGCCAGCTGTGGGCATATGTCCTGGCCCAGCCTTGGCTCATCCTCATCCCCAGGGACATGCCTGATGCCCAGGCTTGGATTTGCCCCAGTGCCCCCTTGACTCCCCTGCTGGGGCAGTGGGACAGGCCTCAGCTGCCAGGCTCTACCTGTACTGACAAGGTCTCCAGTGACTCTCAAGGGAACTTAGACCATTCCCTCACATATGTATAATCTACACTGCAGACACCTAAACACAGATGTCTTAATCTGAAGCTAACTTCCATCCCTGGAGGTCATTGCAAGAAAATGTCTGGTATGAGGTTTTCTGGACAAAAAGTAACTTTGACTTTAACTAATGTGAAGTTTTTATTGGTGATAAGGAACTTGATCTTGCACAGTACTACTTCATAAAACCCCCTGGTTTTCCTCTGGGTGAAATACACAGACTTCCGAATCATTCAGCAAGATGAGTAACATGACCCTGTCAATCATGTTGGTATCTTTTAAAAGCCCGTTAAAGTTTATTAAAATTGTGAAAGGCAATAGTTGCTCTCTAACTCCAGCGGAGGCTTTGTTGCTCTGAACTGACCAGCAAGAATACTGGAGCAGATGTGTCTTAGAGATACAGCTGAAGTAATAAATGGATAATGATCACTTTTATGTGATCTCCCATGTTTTCCAACAAGTTTCAGTAATGTTCTGCTATAAGACTGTAAGAGCACTGCATTTCAGTTGCTACTGTTTGTGTGCCTTTGCATGGAATTGTTTTATAAAATAAAGATCTTATCTGGGTGCCACAATCTGCTCTCAAAATGCATTGACTCTTGGGCAGAAATAGACCTAACATTTATTCTACAATCTGAATGACAAGGGCTTTGCTAACATTTTATTAGGAATAGAGAAAAGATAGCATCTACAATTTTCAGTCTGACATGTCACCCTTTTTCTTGTGTAGGAGAATAGTAATTGTAACGGTATAATCAACTGGTGTGGTCTCATATTCCCAAATGGATACAAATCACAGTTTATGCCCATGAATAAATGCTGTAGCACCATAATTAAGCAGAGCAAGAGGCAATGCGTTTATGGTCTGGTGACTGGTAACTTGAGCTGATGTACAACGTTTTTATTTCTTCTGAAGATGGTGGTGTTGCTAGCGCTTCAATTGTTTCTGCATGTGTTTTTGTTCTCAATTGCCCTCTGTAGAAGGTTAATAGTAGGTTTAGAATGCCAAAGTTTTCTAGCCAGTGAATCACAATTTCAGATTTGTCAGTTAGTGATGTGAAACCAGCTGCTATTTTAAGTGGAACACTTACACTTGCCCCCAGCCTCAGTCTACAGATGCTCTTCAGCTGTGTGAAGAAATGGATAATTTTGTCTCTTCTGCAAGTCTTCAGAATATCACTAATTTCTTATTCACGACAAATTTTTCATCTTGTGTAAGTTGCACTGTAGAAGCATTACAGCAACCTTATATGCTCTGCACGGATCTCACAGCTGGATAATGAAAGAATGAGTGATATCCAGCACAGAATTAAGATTCATAAGCATGGAACTTGTCATAAACATGAAACTTCATTCTGTCTGTAAATACCCCACAGTGATTCTGTGAATTAGTACACTTAAGTTATTTCCAGGTTAAAAATTCATTACTCCTGTTAGGAAGAACAACTTACAGACAGATTAGTAAAACCAAGATGATTTTACAATTATTATTTTCTTCTGACAATGATGCTATTTATGTTTTGTGTTTCCCTCAACCTAGACAACTTTTATTACCAAATGTCAGCCCAAAGCAGCTGCAGAAAGTCAGCAGCTCAGATTTGCATTGGTTTCCTTGCATCTTCTGGGGTTTTCTGCTCTCTGCTGCACATAAAAAGTATTAGCATAAAGAGAAAAAGTGTCTTTTTAGACATTTGATCATTCTCAGGATGAGTAATTGCCAAGAGGATTGGCCAAAACCTTTCTGTTCTCAGACTGAAGAGGGAAAAGCCCCTCACTACAGAATACTGACATTTTAAAGTGTGCTTGCTCATCATTTTTTTCACCCCTATCATTATAATACTATATCATAATATGCTCCTCTGATCTCCAGTTTCCCTCTGCTCACAGAACATTCTACATTCAGCTTTTGATAGGTCATTGCAACCTGTGTGGAATATGGCCATAGTTCAGCAGCTACAGGTGTCATTTTTATAAGTAATGGAAATATGGCTACTTTAAAGTAAAATCTCACCCCACAAAAAGAGCCATTATTTAACTGGTCAACTAAGGAAAGGGTGAAAATGCGTTCCCAAAATTCTAATTAAGAAATGATGGCTTTTAGTTAGCTTCTTTATGTTTCAGGAAGAACACTATAAACAATTGGTTACTCAGCCTGAAATATGTCTCTGCTCTGTCTGAAGAAGAAAAAAAAGATCTCATAAGTTGTGAGATCCGTGTACTGAGTTTCCAATGTCACTACCTCTTACCTTGTGTTCCAAACTGTGTATCAGTAGCAAGTAGTTGAAGCTCATCAGCTTAGAGGTTTTTAAAATCTTTCAAAATCTATCTTTCAAAATAAAATCCAGATTTCAAGGATCCACTGTTGATGCCTTGCAAATCAATAGAAGAGCTAGAGAATAGAAATTTCTGTTTTACATCCACCACTGTGGCACCTAATATCGTAAGAAAAATATCATAGTTAAAATTTCTAATTTGACCCAAACACACCTTTGCTAAATTTTAAATGTTTAACAATGCTAAATAACAGGAAAATGAAGTTCTCTCCCTTTTGAATAAAATTAATCCTGATAAAGACTAGTTAAAAATAATCAAACTAATTATACATTCTATTTATTGAGACCGACACATCTATAAGCACTGAATAAAATCTTTTTTATACATAATATTAGCACAGGAGTATAAATGTCCCAAAGCTAAAGATAATTTCATGAAGCTTAAGAATTTCCGAAAAAGTCCTACATATGTTTTAAGAGTAAATAGAACTACTGGACACATTGAAGTAGTATTTGAGCAAAATAAAACAAGCATCCAATTTCTTTTTAAACCTGGCATAGATTAATTTGGTACAGGAACCCTTGCCACCAGTATTCATAAAGGATAGATATGCAAAAGGTATTGGATTGTTCCTCTATTTTAGAATCATCTTTTATAGTGGTTTTCATAATTTCCATAGTTTCCAATATTGAAAATATACCTTTGGAGAAAGTTTTATCTGAACGTCATCTTTTTTTATATATGTTTTTGCTTCCCATCCTGACAGATCCTCAAAGTACAGAGGTAGATTAAATAGTCAAGAATAAAGTTTTCTGAACCTTCAGAATGTTTTGTCTGGATTTGATTCAAGGTTAGGATTGATTCTTATTTCATACAAATGAGTTCATGCCTCTCAATATACCATGTCTGGCAATATAACACACATCCTAATAGAGACACACTCTTCAATAATATTGAAGTACAAATTAGTAATATGCTTTACATAAATAGTTGTTGTGAAGAAAGAGAATATTATGAATCAGCTACCAGAAGCATCTAAGAGACAGTGTAAAGAATATGTGACTGATCTGCAATGATTTAATTTAATACTTTATATTGTCTAGTTGTGGGATGATATGGCTATATTAGCTTGCTAGAATGTTTACTCTACGCATATGTTGATTTACTTTTGTAAGAGAGTAGTTAGAAAAATGCCAAGAAGGCAAAATAAAGATTCTCAATAAGTATCCTGATGGTAAACATTTCAAAGGCACTATGAAACAATACCTGAATTATTAAGCTACTCCAGGGACCAGCCAGGTCATTTCTTTCGCTAAGACTAAGAGCAATAAGATTAGAAGAACAGTAACATGGCAAAACAGTCATTCCAGAAGGAGAGTGGAAGCTTTATAATGCAAGATTAAACTTTGAGCTTCTGACAGTGATAACGAGGCAAAATCTCTAGACAAAAACTTTCTACCAAGCATTTTAGCTCCAGTGAGGATGTAACTGACTATAATTAGCTTTTCCATGGTTAAATTAACACTGTGAAAGGTGCTGAATACTGAAATTATCTGATACAAACACTGTAGAAATAATATTACTTCTAAACCCTCCTTTACAAATCAAAGCCACTTTTAAGTGAAGGTCAAACATACCAGTACATGCAGACAATGGCTTTTGGAAAGCATTTTTTTCTTTCTCATTTAAGTAATCACTAAGACTGATGACCAGTAAAAACAAATTGCACCGTAATATGAAAGGAGACATATTTTTTCTGCTTTTGCATTGTTATGTTTTTCCTCCCTGCTGTACACTATCTAAGGCTTAAAAAGGAAAACTGCTGTCATGGATTTAATACTTTTACATGCTCAGATTTCCCTTTTCGTGAAGCAGATTGCAAAACATTACTGCCCTCAAACTTTGATACAATAGTTATCGTTCAAGAGATTTTCTCTAAACACAGAAGTTTTAACTGCCTGGACCACAATTAAAAAACAAGGATAGGAGCCACTCAAAATCCTGTAATTAGCAGCCACAGCATCTTTGTAAATAGGTAATGTCAAAGGAATCAGAGGCAAGAAAGCATGAAATAGTAAAAACAAGTGGCTTCAGCAACAAGTAATCAGCATCACAATAGGGAATACTCAGGAAACAAACAGAATTAATTTTGAAAGCTCCATTCCTTTGGACCAGCAAAAGAATCCAGAGGGAGCTGGACAAGCCCAAGAAGTGGGCCCATGTAAGCATCATGAATTTCAACAATGCCAAGAGCAAGGTCCTGCACCGGGGTTGGGACAATCCCCGGTATCAACACAGGTTGTGGCATGAAGGAATGGAGAGCAGCCCTGTGGAGAAGGACTTGAGAATATTGGTGGATGAAAAGCTGAACATGAGCTGGCAATGTTCACTCAAAGCCCAGAAGGCCAACCTTATCCTGGGTTGCATCAAAAGAAGCATAAGCAGCAGATCGAGGGAGGTGATTCTGCCCCTCTACTCCACCCTCGTGAGACCCTACCTGGAGTACTGTGTCCAGCTCTGGAGCCCCCAGCACAAGAAAGACATAGACCTGTTGAAGCAGAGCCAGAGGAGGGCCACAAAAATTATCAGAGGGCTGGAGGCCTCCTCCTCAGAAAGGCTGAGGGAATTGAGGTTGTTCAGCCTGGAGAAGAGAAGGTTCCAGGAAGACCTTATTGTGGTCTTTCATTCTTAAAGGGGGCTTATAAGAAAGATGGGGACAATCTTTTTATCAAGGCCTGTTACAACAGATCTAGAGGTAATGGTTTTAAACATAAAGAGGGTGGATTCAGACTAGAAATAAGGAAGAAGTTTTTTACAATGAGGGTGGTGAAACACAGGAACAGGTTGCCTAGAGAGGTGGTGTTTCCAGAGTTACCCCATCCCTAGAAATATTCAAGGTCAGGTTGGATGGCACTCTGAGCAACATGATATAGTTGTTCCTGCTTGCTGCAGGGAGATTGGACTAGATGACCTTTAAAGGTCCCTTCCAACCCAAACCATTCTATGAACACACTTCTCCATACGCTTACATTTACTTGTGTGAGCAGTACCAAGCCAATTAGAAAAATGCAGAAAGTTAAAAGAAAACTTGTAAACATTTCCAGGAGCTGCACTGATGTTCCAGTGGCAACAAGATCAAACAAGCATGCAAATTCTGGGAATAAATTCTAGCACAGATAGCATGGCTACACTTCAAATCAGAAAGAGTCTTAAGTGCATAGGGACAGAAAACCAGTACATGGTACGGTCAAAAAAAAGGAAATTAAAAGGGCTAATACTCTACAGTGACTTTCTGAAATGCCGTGTAGCACTGTCTGAGGAGGTAGACATAACCCTGTATAAAAAAATGGAAAGGCAAAAGAAGTCCCAAACCCCAAAGTATTGCTCAGTAAAGAAGTCATCTTGGCCAGAGGGCAGAAATCAAAGATCTATGAAGGCATCCAACACGAAAGTAGCAGATAGGTCATGAGGTGTCAAAATATGTACATTAATTAAACACTTTGTAAGCTTGAGAGAAAACTGGGTACAGAAAAGATACACCCAAAAGTCCTTTGGGATTTTATAGAAGACTGCAGTGTTCTGATCTCTGTCAAAATCAATGCTGTTGGTTTCACAAGTGAACAAATAGTAGGAAACTCACATTCATAATGACTTCAGGAGAGAAGAGTCTCAGCACTGAGAATGAGAGGGACTTTGACTGCAAAAGTAGAATTATCTGAAAGCATATGAATAAGGTAATTTAAAACTCAAAGGGAGATACCTGACTGAGGAAAGCATACCTAAAAGGTTCAGCTGAGACTGTCGTGCAGTATTTCAGCAGCTTTCTTTACTGCATATTGTACTGACCTGCATTAACTTTGGGTTTTACTTTGTCCTGCATGATTTCTCCCGAGGAAGCATGCCATACATACAGAATAAGCCATTATTTCTATATGAAAAAATGGAGCAAGGTCACCCCATACTGTGTTGAAAGAGGCATTAATGGCATCTCAGTATCTTCCAATACCAAACCCATCTATGTATGTCATCACAGTAAAGTACAAAGCAGTCACAGCACTACAGCAAAATTAATCAATATGCAATGTATTGGACTCCAAGCAAAATTTTAGTGCTCTTTTTAAAGGTACCTTGAGGTATGCTTTGGCAAATGGTAACTTGCTAAAGGTAGCCTGAAACCATAACAACAGGATAAGCACGCTTGCTTAATTTTGTTTTCAAAAGACTAAAGTACAAAACAGAGAAACATATATCATGCTTTACCTAAGCAGAAGTATCCTTTTGTGGCTGACAAAATACATGGAAGGTGTTTCTTAAACTCAAGTTGCCTGCAGTCAAACATATATAGAAAATGAATTGTCTACAACTTGCTCACAAAGGGAATAATTTCCACTAGGTCAGCCTAATGTGACACCCTTGTTGACTTACAGGTTATATTTTAAACATATCTCCCATTTCTTGAACTAATTTCAGGCTCTTGAATGCAAGCACATTGTGGGGGCAAGTGTGAGGATATTGACTAGAGGACACAGCAACTCTTTCCAGGAATGCCCCTTTTTACAAATACTGTATAGGATCCTGTGGTGGGTTAACCTTGGCAGAGCACCAGGTACCAAGCCGCTCTATCCCTCCCTCTCTTTCTTCCCTCTCCCTCCTCAGCAGAGAAAAAAAAAAAGGGGGGGGAAGGAAAATAAGATGGGAAACAAAAGCAGTTTAATAATAACAGAAGCAAAGCCAAGCAAATCCACGCACAGAAGCAAAGGAAAACAAAGATTTATTCTCTACTTCCCATCAGCAGGCAATTTTTGGCCACCCCCTGGAAAGCAGGGCTCCAAGACGCGTAGTGGTTGCACTGGAGGACAACGGAATGCACACCTCCACTTCCCCCCCCGGCCCCCCTCCCCCCTTTTCCCTATTTTTATAGCTGAGCTGACATCATACGGTATGGAATATCCCTTTGGTCAGTTTGGGTCAGCTGTCCTGGTTGTGTCCCCTCCCAAGATCTTGCCCACCCCATCCCACTGGGAGGGAAATGTTGGGAAGAGCCTTGGTGCTGTGTGAGCACTGCTCAGCAGTAGTCACAACACGAGCATGTTATCAACACTCTTCTAGCTCCCAGCACAAAACACTGCACCGTGAGGGCTGCTGTGGGGAAAACCAGCTCAGACAGACCCACTACATATCCAAACATGATATATGTTCAGGGTTGATTGCACACTTGATCCCAGTCTGACCATGCGTGTAGATATAGTGCATATAAATATGCACTACATATACTATATGTATAGTATATACATATAAATATGCACTATATTGCCTTTAAAAATGACACTAGTACTATTGAAACCAATGGAGGTAACAGTGGACCTAGTGACTTTACTGTATTGGACACAGAGTAATCCTTCTTTTCCCAGTAGCTGACATTCTCCCACTCTTTTCTGAGGGCCAAACACAACATATGGAGAGGTACACAGAGTTCTTCTGTAAGAGGACGTGCTTCACATTAAGCTTTAACCCATCTTTTCTATGGTTAGTCATGCTACAAATTTCTTTAACAGGCATGAGAAGTGTTGCACAATTTAACTTCTTCATGCCCCACTCCCCTTTTCTCTAAATGCCCAGAGAAATCCTGCCAGTTTTCATTAGGTTTAGAAAAGGGTATCTCAAGATATTTTTGAATGGGCATTGATAAATATGTTTTACTTAAGGACATCAGGCCTTTGCTTCAAGTTCAGTATCATACTTATACACTTTGGGGAGGACTTACTGATTTGTTCACTGACAATTACTGATTTATTCACTGATAATTACTCACCGTTAATTGCTCTGCAGTAATTTGCTGTCTTCCAATTTTCCTCTTTCCCATTTCCCTACTTCCAGGAGTGTGTTTGGGTTTCCACACTATCTCTACGAGATCCAAAATGCTGCTTTGAGAGCACTAGGATATCTGTCTAGTCCTGAGTCATAGAAAATGCAGATAGGCAGGTGCTTCAGGAGAAAACTCCATCCAGACAGAATCCATGTTCTGGGATCTTCCCTGGGATTGGGTAAAGAGGCTTTAAATTTAGGTCTCTGGCTTCAGTAATTACTACCAATAGTATGTTAGGTGACATCACTATCATTAAAAAACAAGCAAATAACAAAAAAAAAAAATCTTAGAATGCCAGATATCTATCAACAAGTCATTGTAGTTAGAAGACAGAATACAGAAAACAACTTGGCTTTTTCTTGAACTCTGAAACAGGACATCAGCAAGAACTGTGCTTTAGAGAGACACTGAAACCGCTGGGTATGTGCCAAGGGTCAGGGCTGGGCTGGTCACTAGACAGGTGACAGATGCTCTCTATTAACACCTCTCCCATACCCAAAGGGAAGAGAATGGGAATAAGGAAGAAACAATTATGGTTTGGAAAAGAAAACTAAAACTACTTTAATGAAAATAATAACAATAACATGAAATATGTAAAAATACATACAAAAGCAATATCGAAGCCAAACCCCCTGATGGCAATTATGTCACCATCACTATTGATGCTGTGTAGCAGACACTGGGGAAGTCCCAGACTGGACTCAGTGGCAGATGGGAACCAGATTCTGAAACTGGATTCAGGAACTGGATTCAGGAACAAATGGATTGGGATCAAAGGCAGAATAGACAGAATCACCCTCAGATGCCAGCCATTGAAGAGGCTTGATCCTTGTGATCCCTCAGCTTTATACTGAATACAATGTATATGGGATGGAATACCTCACTGGTCACTTCAGGATCACCTGTCCTGGCTGCTCCTCCCCACAGGTGCAGCCTCTTACTTTCTGCATCCCCAAGGTGGTATACAAGATTTAGCATTGACCTTGTTCTCCACAGGACCTCTGTTCTCCACAGAGCCATTCTGCACACCAGTCCTTGGTAGTAATCCTAAACGTCAAGCATTACCACTGCTAGAAGCAGACACTGTCTGCAAAAATATGCTGTTAACTTCAGAAACGGCCATTAGTTAGAAGAGACCTAGCTGAAAAGTAGAATCATTGAGCAGAATTAGTTCTAGCTCAAACAAAGACAGTAGGATCTTGGGGGGTTTTGCCCACTGCTTTTGCCCATTGCCCTGTGCACTTGACTGGAGACAGAAGCCTATGTCTGGGATGCAGACTCCTTTCAGGAAGCCACAATATTCTCTAATTTCTGATGCACTTAAATCTTTTACGTAATTGATTCCCTAACCCATAGATATTATCACGATAAAGCATCTAAAATAGAAAGGCAAATAACATCTATTTTGTTCTTGTTTGTGTGAAAAAGAGGATTTTAATCTTACTTAATGTATTTTATCAATTCAAAATGTGAAGCAGTGGTTTTACCCTGACACTTTACGTGTCACGTAGGCTGGACACAGCATATTTAAACACTGTCAAGGGTTTATTGGCTGGTTAGGAACAAGGCCAATATAGTCATGATACTCGTCACAATGTACATTCATTTAAACTTGGGAAAAAAAAGCAGGCACAGAACATGTAATGGGAGCAATTATAACAGCAGGCAAACAAGCAACAGACTCTGCTTAGGGGAAGCTGCCAGGCTGCTCTCTCTCACTTTTGGCGCTTTCCTTTCTTCAAGGACTACAGACTTATCTAGGTATTTTCTCTTGTTGCATCAACTAGCTCACTTATCTCTTCAGGGCTTTCCATCCTCTCCTCAGCAAAATAGTAGCATTTTTTACTTATTAAATATTCAAGGACTAATAACTTAAGCACAGTTTTTCTGTTTAAACAACAGAAACTGCTTAATCTGGTGTGACAGAAACTAGGTCTGCAGCTAAATTTCAAAATCTGACTAATAAAGAGATAAAGGATTCATCTTTATCAAACAAAAGGTTTGTTTGACCATTAGGGAGTAGAGAAAAAAGTTAAGGATCTAAGCTAAAGGTACATGAAAGGAAGAGAAAAGATGGAAGAAAAGAGGAGGGAGGTGAGAGAAACATAACCTTTGGAAATGTTCTGGATTCTTTCTAAAGCAAAGACAGTATAAACTACTGTACATATTTGGGCCCCATCAGTTTGAAAACCCAACTGTGATCAAAACAACTATCCACAAGAATTAAGTGAACTGCACACAGAAGTGTTTACAGCATAAGAGCTGTTGTTGCAACAAGATGACAGAAAGTAGTAGATAGCGTCAAGAAAAGCAGGGCTTCAGCCACTGTTTGAATTTTTAAACAGAAAATTGGTACTGCGGTAACTAGGGAGGAATCAATATTTTCCTCATTGAATGTTTCCTTCACAATTTTGCATGTGTTATAACACCAATATTTTCTTTTAACACAATAAACGGTGCAAACTTTCTACTGTAATTTTGATGTCATTGACTCTGTCAAAAGTGGAAAGAGAAAGGTCAAACACTAGTTCACAAAAAAATTAATAAACTTGCAGAAAAAAAACATTAAGACAAACATTGGAGGCTAACAAATTCCATGAGGAAAATATGTGATATCCTCAAGAAAATAACTGCAATGCAAAGTCACTAAAAATGTCTTTGAGTAGTTTCAGAAAGAAGTAATCAATAACTTTTAAATTTATTATTAAATTTAAAATGAAAATCCTAAGGGATCTAAAGAAAAGCAATATTGTGATTTAGTAATTTTGAATAAATATCCTAGATTTCATAGAATTGTTTGGGTTGGAAGTGATGTTAAAGCTTGTCTAGTTCCAACCCCCAGCCATGGGCAGGGACACTTTCCACTAGATCAGATTGCTCAAAACCCCATCCAATTAATAAACTGTGAAGAGGTATTTGGACTAAGTATACTCCTCACATCAGCATAAGCACATTCTTTGAGTATACTAAGATTAACATTGTCAGTGACTGAAATATTATCACTCTGGCAATGGAATATAACTGGTTTCTCTCCAGCAGGATTTTTTAAGTGGTAAACCCATCTCTCGTCAGAATATATACATTACTTAGTCTTTAAAATAAAGACATTGATCCAAAAATAATATTGAGATCTTTAAGTGCACAAAGAACACTGTGTTACTAGATTACATGGTTTCAGAAGGGGTTGCTGCAAGCTTGTGCAGTGAGATAATTAGTTTTGCTTCCATCTTGTTAGAATTCAAATTGTTAAAATTAAGGTGTTAATTTCTGAATTTCTGCCAAACACTACGACAAAACATAGGCTTCAGCTGAAGCGCCAAAAAAAGGGAGAAAGGGAACTGGGAGCCATCAGCAAACTGAAAAACCATTGTACTGTGATGGTGAAAAATTGAAATAGTAAACAGCATACAAAAAGAAGAAAATATCATACTTGTTATGCAGAGCCCTGGGATGGAGCCATTCTACATCAAGCAGAATAAAAAGGAAGAAGAGGAGGGAAGAATTTGGTCAACAGTGTAATGATGGTCTCAAAGATTTAACGTAGCCTTGCTAAGGCTACAGACATGAATGAAGAATGCAGCACATGGACAACAGCAAGAACAGGAATCCAGCACTCCTGTTGACTGCAAGATTCTCACTTCTGCACAATGCAGGTTGGATGGTCAGGCAATCACCCTGCAAAATACTGCATTTTTACAAATACATTTTTAAAGGGTTGCAATGAACTCGGTAATGAAATACTTGTAGGAAGACTAACAAACACCAGCTACCAAGACCAAAATCATCTCATCAGCAAGGAAATGAAGGGCACGTGTCATTCTTACTGAATCCTACTAGAAGGTAGAGAGCTGTGAGGTCCCTGAAGAATTTTATATTCAGATCCAGCAAAGGACCAGCAGGAAGGTCAGCTAACAATTACACACATTTGTCCTGAGAACAGAGCCCAGAGCTAGTGAATGACACACTGGCTCCCCCTTGCAGCCCACACTGAGCAGAGCTCACTCTTTTCTTAAGTGTTCACAGGGGCACTTGATGGCTCCACGTTTCACATAATGTAACTGTACAAGTTATGAGCTGAGGTGCTCACCTGGGGTAGAAAACCCTAAATTCATCATTTTCCTTATCTGGCTCTCCTTACAAAAATTACTTGTTGCACATACACGCTTCTCCTATCTGTGAGGGCAGTCCCATCAAAAAAGAAGCTAAAGCAAAACAACCGTGCACAGTATCACTGTAGGGGGCGGGAGGAGTGAGAAAGAGACTTTGCACCCTAGGCAACGACCCGGAACATGTGGGCTTTTTCCTTTCACTTAGTAGGTTTTTATGGGTTTTAGTTTAGGTTTTTTGGTTGGCTGTTTTTTTGTTTGTTGTTTTTTTCCAATAACAACCGAAAAAATATCCAATTATAAACATCCAATGATAAAAATCTAACGATAAGCACTTCTGCTGGGGTATACGACGTGTGGAGTTAATATCATTTTCAATGCAAGAGGAAATTAAGAGTCAGGCTAATGGGATGGCACTCTAATCATGAAGCTAGCACATGAGGTGAGCACTGTCACCCATATGCTGATAATGCACGGTATGAAGACTTTGCAAATGCCTATCATACCAGGTTCTTTGCGGATGTTGCAATCTGTTCAGCCCATTTCTGGATCCTAGTCACACTTTGTCCTAAAGTATATGCTGATCATTTCAGCAGAGTGCAGTTTTACACATGCTCAGAGTAACAGTCAGTGCCTGAAGAACTGCAGGTATGAGGAGCTAACAATTAGAACAGAACACAGTGCATTTAAAACTTTATAGGGACTATATCTTACAGCAAGAACAAACATATTGCAAATGCATAGTAACACAGCCCATTTGCTTTGTTTTGTTATAAATTGACCCAAAATCTTTAATATCAGCACTTCAAAAAAATAGGAATATAAAGCAAATTATGAGTGTGGATTGAAGTTAAATAAAACCATCAAGCAAATGTGTGTCTTCTTTAAAAGATCTTAGAAATAAATATAAATTATATAAATATACATAAAACAAAGGTAATGGCTGCACAAAAGACAGATCCCAAACAGTGAGACCTGCTTTTATAAGTCATACATTGCAAGGCACACAAACCAAGATAGAATTTAGAAGGAATGTGTCCTCCAGTTCAGGTGAAAAAACATAATGAAAACTATTTTACCTGGGTCAAAAAGGTCTGCACTTTAACATCCAGAGCAACAAGCATCAGAACTCAGATGGAATCAGTTGTATCTTAAAATAAATTACTTGCATGCTTCTACAGCTATGCCTACTATTAACAAATGGAAGTGTAGGATTTCATGAGCTGTCAAAAGTCTATATATCAGAAGATCTTGAAGGTGACCTAACCAAACTCTATTCTATTCTTTTCAGCACATATGAGAACAGATTCCAGAATCATATCTTTAACTACAGAATAAAATAAAATATTCAAGTATTAGTCTAGTCAATGTTTGCTTTTCAGCAGTAATGTTCATATCTTGTTTATATTATTAATAATAATCTTAATCAATTAATATTGTTATTTGTGTTATTGTTATTAGCACTTATTCTGAAAATATACTGAAAAATTTGGCCTCAAAATATTTATACAATACTGTCCTAAAACATTGCTTGGACAAACAGAACTAATACATGCATATGTTAATACCATATGAAGCATGAGCAATGCACATTCTGCAAGGAGGGTATTCAACCTGACTCGAAACAATAACCTTATAAAAAGGATACTTCAGAGTTAGAAAAGCAATTATCCAAATGTGAACATTTCATTTTACAACATATAGGGCCACAAATCAAAATTAAATACAATGTAAATTGTATAAAAAATGTATTTTGTGAAAATAAACTCTAATGAGAAACTGGGCAGTCGATTTCTAGGCTAGAATTTATTTTCCTTAAGTTTAAATAGCTACAGAGTGGACATTTACATTTGAGCTGCTCACTCTGGCCTTCCGATACGATCAATGTAGAGCAACAGGCACATTCAGGGAGTCATTCATCTGATCTATTTCCAATGTGTACTGTAGGATAACATACATCACACCCTGGGGAGGCCTATTTCTCTGCAATGACTATAAAGGGAGCTTCAGGTGACTAATTCACAAAGTACTATAGGTATCTATGTTTGTTCAGATGAAACCCACTCTAAATGTGGTCTTGAAGAGGAATGTGATGTATCTTAAGGCAAAGAGAATTATGTAGAAAAAGAAGCACATATTGAGGAAGTAGGTTAGAATTTAAATTTCCAGGATCAGTTGCTATGAAATTACCATAATCAAATCTCCCGTAAGTTCTGAATGATGTCTCATTATATTATCAAAAATCAACTTTAAAAATGAGCTTATTAGCTTATACTGGCAGCCATGACCTGGTAAACTGTATGGAGACAAACTGGAATAGTGAGACAGAATCCATAAGGAACAGCTGAGTAGCCATTGTACATCCAGGTATGTGAAATAAAGACCATATTTTGGAAAGGGCAGGGACACTTGCTTCTTGATTTCTGTTTGAAGACTGTGTAGAGAAAGGCTTTTACATTGCTAAAGATCATAGAATCATAGAATCATTAAGGTTGGAAAAAAACTCCAAGATCATCAAGTGCAACCGTCAACCTAACACTACTATGACCACTAAACCATGTCCTGAAGTGCCACTTCTACATGTTTTTTGAACACCCCTAGGGTTGGTGACTCCACCATTTCCCTGGGCGGAATCAAATGCATTCCAGATGTCAAATGTATTGCTTTGACTTTCTCTTGCTCTGCTAGACCAGCTTAAACAAATCCTGAAACTTTCAATAATACAAATACGAATTTTACTGAAATACTATAGGACAACATAAATAAATATCTTTACCTTGTTTCTTAAATCGAGTGATACACACATACTTGGTAAAAGGTAGGCAGTGCATGAACACCTGCTGGTGAGGACCTGTTCATCTACTGTGGGTGGAACAGTCATTTAGGTGGTAAGGAAGGAGGAGCTATGAGGACAGCCAAGCAGTGGAGGAAGTTGCCCAGTGGAGATGTGCTATCGCTGGTTTTGGAGGTTTTCAAGATCTAATGAGACTAAATAAATTTCCACGGCCCCTGCCAGCCTATATGATTCTGTATGCATGTGAGTCTTTCAAATACATACACACACTTATATAAAACTATTCTGATTTATAAATTGTGCCAACATAGACTTCTGATTTTCAAGGAACAATGCATAATACAAATCCTTTAAATGAAACAGGCATAAAAATCAATTATGGGAAAATGAATGTAAAAATTCTCTCTGACACTGTACCTTTCATTTTGTCTAACACTAAAAGTGATATTGTCAAAAAGACTAAAAAATCATGCAACTATGCTTTTCTTGTGAGTAATCTTCATTTCTGTTCTTCATGCAAATAGAGAGCTGGTCCTCAAGCCAGCATTTAATTTAGAGCTACTTTTGTCAGAACTACCAAAATTTTGTAATAGTCCTGATTAGGTTTATTTCTCTTCTTTTCTACTTACTTCTTTTAAACTGTTTTTCTTGATATTTTTCCTAAAGGACTGTTCAGAAAAATCTCTATCCAATTTACATTCCTGTACACAAATGCTACTTACTCAAAAGGTAAAAACTTGAGTTTAGGCTAATTAGTCATCTGAAGACTTTAAAAAAAGGATATAAAACACAAATCTTCTAAGTACACTAAAAATCTGCCAGTAACTTCATTCTAGGTGAACAACATTTTGTTTCATAAAGGTTATACATTATAAATAGAAAATCTCTAACATATTTGTCCACATTTAATCTGGCAGTTGTCTTGCTTTTGGCTGAGATAGAGTTAATTTTCTTCCTAGTAGCTGGTACAGTGCTGAGTTTCAGATTCATAGTTATAAATGTTATAATGTGGATAACACATTGATGCTTTTTAGTTGTTGCTAAGTCTTTAAGTTAGGGATTTTTCAGTTTCCCATGTTTTGCTAGTTGCACAGGAGCTCAAGAAGCTGGGAAGAAGCATGGCCAGGACAGCTGGCCCATACT
This sequence comes from Eurystomus gularis, assembly GCA_013400335.1. NCBI lineage: Eukaryota > Metazoa > Chordata > Aves > Coraciiformes > Coraciidae > Eurystomus > Eurystomus gularis. The sequence continues at coordinate 20,380 of VZZY01005581.1, forward strand.
AACCAAAGGGATATTCCATAAGTCATGCTCACTATATAAACTGGGGGGAGCTGTCTGGGAAGAATGGATCACTGCTCAGGCATTGGTCAGCAGGTTGTGATGCAGCAATTGCATGGGTCGTCACTTGCACTTCTCCTGGGTTTTACTTCTCTCTCTTTCTGTTATATCCCTTTTCATTATTATCATTATTGTGATTACTATTACTACTAGTAGTAGTAGTTTAGCCTAGTTTATGTAGTAAATTGTTCTTATCTCAACCCACAATTTTTTTACTCTTTTTTGTTTCTTCTGCCCATCCAGCTGAGGGAGAGAAGAGCGAGCAAGTGACTGCATGGTGCTTAGTTGCTGGCTGGTGTTAAACCATGACAGCAGTCTAGGATTAATGAAACATATAATGATTTTCTCAATTTGAAAACTTGGATATGTAGGGTAAATAACAATATGGAATCACAACAATGAAATCAAAGTACATCTTTAAACATATTTGATCAATTAAGGGTTTTTATGAGAACAGTAGTAGTAGCAGTGGTTTGGTTTTTAAAATGTATATTATTTCATGGACCATTGCTCTGTAGTAACAAATAGTAAGTCATAAACTTCTGTAAACTCATAGAAAGGAATTTGCATTTTATCACTGGAGTTGTGAATATTTTCTGTGGGGTCCAACTCTGACTTCACACCACTTCAAAACCACTAGTGCTGTGGTTAAAATGGCTTCTATGATATCAGTCCCCTGATATTTTTCAGTGTGCTAACATAATCAACACCTAGACAGATGCATTCATTATGTAAAGGTGAGTCCATTAGTTAAATCTGAGAGCTAGATTCTACTGACCGTTTATTTCAAACACAGAAGTCTTTCTGTGGTCACTGGTTTAACCCCTAAAGATAATTTTTATCATTGTAGGTAGAATTCATCCACTTCGTTTTAGATGTCTGAGAAGTAATTGAAGTGTCTAAACATAGGTGCCTAGAGTAATTTGAGATCATGTAGGATATCCAAGCCACCTACATGGTGTAAGCAGGAATGACACAAAAACTACTAGAGACGTCTATTTTTCTTTACTAGCAACGGGAGATGGGTATGTCCAGGACCCTTGAGATGACATTCAACACCTAAGTTTAGGCAACAGAATTCCATTTTGAAAATTATTTTTTAGTGAGAGTATTAGCATTAGCAGTGGTATTATTTAAGTCTGAACTAGTTTCATTAGTGTCCCTTTAAAGTCAATGGGAAGAAAGAAACACTTCAGGATATAATTCTTATTAATTACTGTGCATACCTACGCCTAGGTAAAATGATATACCAGAAGCAGTCATTTCATTGCACTGAGTATAAAGGAAACCCTGGTAATTGCCTGTCCCTCTGTGCTTTCAATCATTTTTACATTTACTGAACATATAACAACTGAAAGCATTATGATATCATATTATTCAAGTAACTTCCTTTCTTCTATTTAATCTAAATGGCCTGGCCATTAGTTACTAACACTGTATGATGAACACAGAGGAAAAGAGTAAAGAGATGTCTGTTTTGCACTGATAGCACACTTGAAGAGACAGAGAGAAGATTCATAACAAAGATAAAGGATGTATTTATTCTGCTTCACCGTGTGTTATGTTACGCAGAAGCATAATCACAATGATATCACTAAAATAATATACATCAACAAATGCACAGTATCTCCAGGTCCAGAGTAAACGTAAGAGTGTGATACACAAGACAACAGATATTCTCAAGTGTTCCTCTCAAAAAGGGTTATTTAAGATATTCTGCTCCTAGATGATTTGTGATCACATGCTGATTTGTAAATGGTTTACACTGAAAGATTTGTAGATTAGCATTTTAATACAAGATACTATTTCCATCAAAACCTTCATTTAGATCTTGGTTTAAATAAATTGTTTGGTACGTCACTCTAACCTCCTGTGGATGCTGACTACACCACATACACTAGAAAATTGCCACCATTGGTAATCCAACAGGGGAAGTCAAGCTCTGCTGATGAGTCAGAGATGAGGTCTGGTGAGACAAAATGAACAGTGCAGGCTCAGCTCAGGACGCTGATTCCATTCTGCCATCAGATGTACACTATTGATCTCAGCAGTTTAAAGAAGAGCATGTATTTGTTGTAGCTGGCAGCAGCCTTCCAGTTAAATTGCTCTTCAGATAGCAGACTATTCTGTGAGCTTTGTTACAGAGCAGATCAGTAAACGCACACATTTTTTGTATTTCTCACAGTGGCTAAGACAGAGAGTAATCTGAACAACTACTTAAACATTTTCTGTCACTGCCTTAAGCAGAGGTAAATGGAGCCTGCGTGCATAGGACTTGCTGCTTGCCAGTGACTACTCAGAAAGAATTCACTGCACTGAATGTGGTCTTCTGTTCAGCCCAACAAGATGTGTCAGAGAAAATCAGTGAGTCCAACATAGATTTGGGCCTAGAGTGCTTGGGGGAAAAAAGTCTTTGAGGATAGCACACTGTTGAAATGTGATATACTTTGGCCCAGATTGTTCATAGATATCCATTGTTAAAGATGCAGTCTTCTTCCTTTCTTTTTCTTTCACTCAAGGAAATTAAGGAGAAGAAAGGGGAGATGACAGAGACAAGAAAGTTTTTTCCTAAAAATGTAGAAATGTAGAATATTGCCAGAAAAAGATTATGAAAGAGGTAAAGCTAAATTAATCTTATGAAGGCCGATTGAAGGAGCTGGGACTGTTCAGTTTGAGAAAGAAGAGGCTAAGGGGAGACCTCATCACTCTACAACTAGCTGAAAGGACATTATAGGGAGGTTGGTCCTGGTCTCTTCTCACAGGTAACAGCGATAGAACAAGAGGCAATGGCTTCACGCTGCAACAGGATAGGTTTAGACTGGATATTAGGAAAAAATTTTTCATGGAAAGAGTAGTCAGATACTGGAACAGGCTGCCCAGGGAGGCAGTTGAGTCACCATCCCTGGATGTGTTTAAGGGTCATTTAGATGTGATGTTGGGGGATATGGTTTAGGGGAGAATTTGTAGAGTAGGGTTGATGGTTGGACTCAATGATCTCAGGGGTCTTTTCCAACCTGAATGATTCTGTGATTCTAAAACTTAAAGATACTTCCATGCATGTATTTGTATCTGCTCCTTACAAAACCACTCCTGCCTCATGTTGTTAATATATCATGTGTAGAGAAACTAAAGCATGGGCTTGTATCAAATTATTCCATTATTCTCTAAAAGGATTCCCAGCCAAGGTCTGAAGAATAAGATCATAAATAGCTAAAACCTGAGGCACAGCTGCAAGAAGAGAAATACAAAGGCTATGCAGAAAAGGTAGTTGTCCAAGGACACACAGAGAGGGTGAAGGGGATCAGAAGAAAAGTAGCAGTGTAGCCTCTGAGAAGGAAAAGCCCAAAAGACAGAAATAGCTCTTAGAAAAGGGAATGGGATCCCAGCCAGGAGGGGGAACAGCAGTTGCACGAACTCTCTAATGAAGGCATACTTCAGGTGTCTGAAAAGAGGTTTTCTTGCAAAAAGAGCTTACTGCAAGAAAAGAGAAGAAATCATCAATGGAGACAAATATGAGTGGTGTCAAATAAATCTCTTGGGCGTAACATTACTGCCTTACAAAGAACTCAATTTGAAGTTGTAGGTACCTATGTTAACACAGTCTAGATGGTTATCTGAGCAGAGACCATGCTTTTTTTTTTTTATATGCATCATACCACACAAGGGCCGTTATCACCAGGTAGACCTTCTTGGTAATACCAGTGAATACTAAGAGGATCAAATGCAGTCAGCAACTTGTTGTGCTGGCTCAGCCATCATCATTTTATGCTGCCATCTGTTGCCTGATCACACAGGTGAATGCTGAACTCAGCAACACCCCCTCAGAAGTCTTCTTTCAGACAGTCCTGCCATAGGTTCCTATGGATCCAGCTCCTCCACCGCCCACTGTGGTGCCACCATCACCTGCTGGACACCACAGACAGAGATGGCTCCCTCAGTGGCCCTTCACATGGAAGGACACCACCCAGAGAGCTCAGCAGGATGCAACCAGCTCCAACAGAAGCCACACACAGACTAATTAGCTCCTGGTTGCTATAATCCTGGCCTTCCTCACCACCCCAACCACGACCACCTGGGTGAGGGCGGAGCCACAAAGCCACAGGTGGGCCAGGTTCTGCCTCTGGAACATGAAGCCAATAGGAAGAACAAAACATTCTGCTAGGTTGTGACTCATCCACAGGTCAACTCCAACTTGGGGCCCACAACTCAGGCCCTGGCACTTCGCAACTGAATGGAAGTAGAAAGGGGGGCAGGACTAGACGGCTGTACAGATATTCTCCATGCAAGCATACCATAACAAAAAAGGACTAAATGGGAGGAGTTTTACTGCTTTCCCTTACAGCTCCTTCCTGATCCGGGAAAGCCACACCTAAGTAACAGCCAATGTTATTGCAATAGCAGAAGGATTTTTCCTACCTGCTTCACCTGTTGGGTAGGAATTAGCACAGTCATGTTCCACATGTTTGTAAGTGCTCACAGGATGATTATAAATATAAGAAAGTAAACAGCATGACTATGTCATAAGTTACTCTACCTTGCAGAAAAGGAAGCTGAACTCAGATAACTTAGGAGCCAATTTTCATTTGTGCTTATCAATGTAAGTACATTGTGCTATGTCTTTCAATTGTTCCTCTGCAGAAGGCTGAAACCTTCACAAGCAGAGTCTAAAAGCTTGGGCTATTCTGTTTATATCATTTCCAAATCTGTTATGCAGCCACTGCTGTTAACTGGCTGACATGATGCATGACCCCACCAGAGGATAATAGCTCAGGATGCTGCATGAAGCCCACTTGAACTGTTCTGGCAAGAGCAAGTGAGCCATTAATTATCCCACAGTTGAATCTATTGAAGACGTATTAACACTAATTCACAAGAAAGGGGCTTGTTTGATTCCCATCAGGGATGGAAAAGCTGAATTAGACCGTTATTAAAATGCACCTAATATTAAGGGAGTACCTCCCAAAGTAATGTAATGTAATTTTAAAGTGATATTGGTAAGATCATCTGGAATATCCTTGACTTCTTTATAAATATTATTATTGTATTAGTATGTAATTACTGTTCATCGCCAAACCAAACTTTTCTTACGTAGGACATTTAGAACAACCTTTAGAGCACCACAAATTATCTGAACCTATTCCAGTTATTCACAGCCAAAAGCTAAGCACTCCTGTTAGGATTCCTTTAATGCTTAGTTTAGATATTCAAACTGATTAACATACAGAAATCTGTCATGAATTAGTTCAGAAGAAATTAAAGAAAACTTGCAACGTTATTTAAGGAATAATAAGCTACCTAAAAAAATTACTATCATTGGTAATTTAAAAATTGCTGTCACCGGAAACCAGAAAGTAGAACTCGTATTATTTATACTGATGATAGTTAAGAATTTTTCTGGACTATGAAAACCAACAGTAAATAAAAGCTCTAGGCTGGAACTAGAAACAGAAGCTGGAAATATATTTTGTAGTCATTTAGAAAGTTTGAAAACCCCCCAAAACAGTAAAATGATTTGTATATTTCTATATTTGCATTAAGATAGTAGTTTCTGTTCTATTTGCACATCTTTAATCTGTGAAAAACTACATGCAAGTATTATTTTGGGATAAAAGCACCCTTAAATGTTTTTTTAATAAATAAAGATGAATTAATAAAAATGATATAGCAACCTGGAAATCTATAATGAGCTACATTTTCCATTAAAAAAAAATATTTCTTTAGACTTTTCATTTAAAATACATTTTAAAATATTTAGTAATAAAAATACCTTAATGTTACTTTTCAAACTTGTCATTGCTTAAACAAACTATACACTTATCACTTAAATATTCCCTGCCATGATTCTTTAATGCCTGTTGGCATTTTCTGAAAAAAGTTGAAGTGTCTAAAATAGAGTTAGCTGGAAGTTGCAATCCTGAAATCTGTGTGGATAATGCACAAACATAACATTGCAAAATCCTAAAGAAATTATCAATGCACTTCACTTTTTACATAGAAGTTTTCCAAATTATTTTTCTGACCATGATCTTTAGCATCTAATTCGGTCTTATGAGCAGTGTGGTACAAAGCTCATGCCTGACAACAAAGCATTCCTTCGCTTACACTCATCAACAATGTATTTTCAGGGTGCCCCTAATTGAAGTTTAGGAATAGAGTATCTATCTAGATGGCGTGCAGCTTGGTTTTTTATTTTCCATTCTCAAAATCTTGAAGCAAAAAATGGTCCCCAGAAGAGGATGAGATTCAGGCATGACCTGAAATCTTGCTTTCTCATACTTCTTGTGCTTCTTCAGACAAGCTGGACGCATTAGCCTACTAAGCACACTGTTTCCTGGAATTCTGTCCTGCAATGCCTAACCCCTGCCCTGCTCCACTCAGGGAGCCTTGATGCCTGACACACAGCTCTGGGGTTCACTTCAAGGAGCAGGATAGAAGTCAAGCTGTTCAAAACTCACTGACTCAGTTCTTTCTGGTTTTAAATGGCATCATTTGCCTGACAAAAGAGAAAATGTTCCTTGTAGGACTAAATAACTTTGCCATTGGAGTCTCAGGTTTTTTTGCATCCAGATAGAAAAGATTCCACAAAGATCTTTATACCAAAAATGTGGACAAACACTGCAGTTGGCAGCTGGATTGACATAATGCTGTGCTATGGTATGTGGAGTCAATATTCTGTAACACTCAAAGCACTATTTATGCAGTGGAAGGCTGTGGTTCTTTAAGAGAGAAAGAATAATCACTCCTTAAATGTGAATAAATGGTTAGAGAACAAAGCTTTCTCTGAGCTGTTAGGAGAGCCTCATAATAAAGTGATTATGTCTGGTTATCTATTATAAAATCTTCCTGTTACTGAACCACTTTTAATATTCCATACTGAAGCTGCATAGTCAGGATCTGCAAGCATTTCCAAAAGTGGCCATGAATTTTCAATCTGATTATAGCAACCTGACAGAAACATTTTAAAAGCTTGACCCGGCAAAGTGCTGAGCAGTTTTCTAAGGTGTTGAGCAGCCTCAAACCCAATTGTTTTTAGGGAGAGCTGTGGCTACTCACTGAATTTTAGGAATACTCAGCATTTTGCAAGATATAACTCTGAAGATCCTAATCGAAAGTCAATGAAGGTTAGTTTCCTAAAACTCAGTGTCTCTAAGATATTTCAGTACTTGAAATCAATGGAGTCAGCTCCCTAATTGCCTTTGAAGCTCAGAGTTTTCACTTCGCAAAGTGCAGTGCCATGGTGCCTGGCTCCAGCTTAATTGTCCATAATATCTGAAGGATATACTGATGGATCTGCATGTCTGCCATCTTCTGAATCATATTTATAACTGTCAAGAAAACAATAAGTTGGGGAGGGGAAGGCCCCTAGTAATAAGACCAGACAATTAATTTTTTATGTGCTCCATTTGTAGAAGAGATATCATAATTCTGCAGTGCTAAAGGATTAAGTAGAATGGAGAAAATGAAATAAAGTTGACATTGGACGATGACAAAGCAAAACTGGTTTCACAAAAAAACCCCACATACAGGTGTGTTTGTGCTCCTTACAAATGCAATATAGATGCATTCCAGGTATTTCAGATAGAAATAGTATGCTACTGTTAAAAAATTCCAGTTTACTTTGAAAAAAAATTTAAAAGCATCACTGTAGTACTTTTCCATAGGCAATAGCAGAACTGGGCATTCAGCAGATATGGCTCATTGCCCCAAAAAAGAGTAAGCATATGAAATCTGTGTACCATTTGGCAGAAGACAAAACTAACCAAAACCACACCACTGCCACGTTTGAAGAGCCTGATGAGGCAGCTGAGGAAGATGGTTCCAGCTCGTCTCCCGTGAATCCTCTCTTCAGACCTTTGCAAAGCAATCCGAGTGGAAAAGGAGGAGGCCACCATCAGCACAGTAGGCAACACATGGAGAAATTTGAAGTCTCTCTAAGGTCAAGTCTCTAAGGGTCTGCCTGGCAGATGGACCAAGCTTTCTTCAGAAGCTTCCTCACAAAGTGCCTCCTCCAATTACACACATAGCAGCACAAGGTCTCCCCCATATCTCTCAGGGGAAGAGAAATGATCACAATCCAAGTATTGGTAACTCCAGCAGTGTTGTTCTCAGCGAGATCATTATTATTCAGAATATTTTTTAAAATCTTTGTTAGGATGTACTAATAATCCAAATTGTACATGTGCCAAGCCTTAGAGAAACAATTTGGCTGATATTCTAACTGTCTCTAATTAGCTGATGTGCCCCACACTGGGGCACCAAGAGCACTGGCCTTGCTGGATCCCCAGCCTGGCGGGGCTGTCCTCCTCATCTGTGTCCTTGTGGAGAATCTGTTCAGGAGCAGGAATCACACAGAGAAGCCAGCTGAAGTTATAAGTTTGCAATGTTTTTTCTCTTCACAAAAGCAGAGTTTAGCGCTACAGTTTTGGATTAATTTGCAGGAGGTATTTTGTCATGCAATTAAAATGCAATTAGACCACTGTCCTCCTGTAATTTTGATTTTATTTATGATCTGCTGCTTAAGTCAAATTGTTTTAATATGATCTCTCTCTTGACTCTTTCTCCAGATACTTTATTTTGCTACCACATGTATTTTAGGAGACCTTTAATCTCATTTTAAAGAAAAGAAAAAGAGAAATTACAATACCTATAAAAGCAGATATTAAGAATTTATGCAGTAAAACTAATGAAAGTACAATCCAGATGACCTCAATAGCTATATTAGAAACATATCAAGGGTTGTCCTACATGGTTGCATGTGGTTTGTTTCTCTCTCCCAAATCATAGCACCTAGACAAAAATTAACATGGTCTATGCTCTCAGCAAATAAAATCCAGAGCACTCAAAACCAGCAGAAATGCTCGGACATCCCAAGCAAAGGAATGAAGCTGTGGTTCCATCTGCCCTACCTTGTCAGCCCGCAGAGCATGGTGCTCACTGTGAAGGGTTGTGGCAGCTGTCACTGCTCTGTTCTTTCCTTCAGGGACATTGCATTTGATTTCGGATAATGCTTCCATCAGCTGCCACAAGAGCTTCTCTTCATACAATGCATAGCAACCTGGAAAAGTTGTGAAGTTACAATTTATTGCTAAGTATTTGTGAGCTTAAGTCTCAGCTGCAGATGATAAATCAAATGAACCCTAATGGGTGAATCTCATGACTTAATAATTCCAGTATATGATCAGTGATATCTGGGCCTGCTACGTATGCATGAGCTTCACCACACAAATCTCACCAGCTCAAGCTATACCTCATCCTGCGGCCTCACATGGTTAGAAATTAGGTTAGGAAAGAACTTGAAACTTCAGCCTAATTGTCTGAACTTTTACCTCAGCTAGCTCCACTTCCCTTTCACGTTTAAAAGCAGGAAAAAATATTTTCTAATTAATTTAGACATACTCTTGAGTATTTTCATACCCTAGTATAGAAAATTAATGCTGGAGCACATAGTTTTGTTCTGAAGTAATATTTTTCATATGTCCCCTTATTCCTTTTTCATATGTACAGTTGAAAATATTTATATAATACAAAGACAATTAAAAAACAATCCCACCACTTATATTTCCAGTTTACTTCAGTACAAGATAATCTTTAAATAAGTGTACATATTTTTATATAGACAACTAAGCAAAGCTAAATCTGAAAAGCTTACTGTTTTGGGAAAAACAGAATAATTTTTATTGTGGTCTCTTCTTTTTTTAAATGATTTGAACAAAGCAGTTCTCCTGCGGGCATTCATTTATACAGTGCCTAAAAGTGTGCTATCTATCTGCTCTTCGGTTGCTTTTCAAAGGGTTCATTTATTTTAAAATCAATCTTTTCACCACTAAATCTACTGCTGATGACAGCTTTTGTATATGTAATAGTGTAGTTTTATTGCTGCTTATATATTTTTCAGGAAAAAAAGCCATCTCGTGTAGTTGTAACTACTTCAATGTCATCTTCTACACAAAATATTTTTAATAAAACATATTTTAAGAGTGGCTTGAATCACTTGGGTTCAGCAGGCAGCTCATTGTGATGCATGTAAAGAGATAACTAGTACACATTGATTTTAACTTCTGCAGTAATAAACACAGTAAAGACCTTGATTGTTAAAAACCAAGACTACAGAAGAAAAAAATGCTTTAAAACTAGTTATAGATTTTCAAGGCTAGAGTTCCTTGCTTCTGGCATCAAACACATTTCACCATCCAAAGACGTTTCACTCCTACTTTACCTGTTAACAAGAATCACGTCTAAAGGCTTCTACAGACTCAGGTAACAAACATAAGGCTCTGTGGTCCTAAAGAAGAATGGCACATTACAAGAAAGTGTAGAGAGCCTTGATCTATCAGTGACTGAGGCTGAGAAGGCTGCAGAGAAACAGAAAGGAAAAAAAAAGAAACCAAAAACTGAGAAACAGGAGTGAAAATTCAAGGAAATAACATGCTCATCCATCTGAGAGTGGAGGTTGGTGTTAAATGAAAGGAGAATATCTTCAGAAATGCCCTTGATATATGGATCCCCATGCTTTAAATAAAGCCATACAACATATTATACAGTGAAAAGTGTTGAGGGGGCAGCTGAAGTAGCAAAATATTCCCAGTGTTGCTCATGAGAACTATATTTTCAAGATTGAAAACAGAAGGCTCAAAACACTATACATGCCTTTTTGCATTTACAAGTGGTATCTGGTGTTAGATTTACCACTAAAATATGTCAAATAATTTCATAGATTTTTGAAGGATTACCTGATAAAATCTTAATTGATAACAAGGACAAATTTTGAGGGGAGCTAGAAGTCACATAGCACAGCACTCCAAAAACTAGTCTAAAAAGAATGTAGTTATCTCAGGCATAATATGAGCTGTGGAAGCTGATAATCAGTCCATCAAATTAGGTGCCAGGGTTAGAGCTGCCTATCCCTAACCATCAAAGATTGCAAATATTGGCCTTTGTCTGTAGTACCACCTAGTGTCAAAAACCCTTGACTCTGAGCTGAAAAGAACTGTATTGAACTCCTTCTATTTTCCTTTATTTCCTTGGTCCAAAACAACACCAGACTATGCAGGAGGGGTGCCTGGAGAGCCTCTTTCATGATGGCAAGCCCAAGGAAGTATCTTTCACACTTTTGTTTGTTCTATGGAAACAGAATTTAGGGCCTAAAAGGAGTTTCTTTTTTGGCACATCAGACAAAAATTTCCCCAATATCATGCACAATTTAAAGTATGAGGAATTTTTTCCATAGTACAAGGAAAGCAGAAATGCTGTAGGGTTTCTCTGCACTGGAAGTGAGAGAAAATGGAAGTGAGCTAGGCTGTGGTGACACAGTCAACACACTGTTTTGCATTTGTGGGCAAGCTGCAAAGTGGAATCAGGGAATTCAGAAAGAGAGGTACTCTGCCTGCATGCCAAGGGAGTCCTAGTGCAGAACAAAACAGAGCCAACAATACACTGAAAATTAATCCTCCTTCTCTCCACATGTTAATTTGTTCATGTACATTTTCTTTCAAAACCAAACTGTTCTCCCAGAGATCCCAGGTTCCCAGATTGCCTAGGGAGGTGGCCACGAAGGGAACCTGCCTCCTTCCTGTCCATCTGGCAGGGAAGCCTTCGCAGCACAGGAGCAGGTGAGCGGGCAGCCCTGGAGCCAAAGCACTGGCTTGCCTGCCAAGACAGGCGAACTGCCTTCCTGCCAAAGCTGGGCACCCGGCAGTCCCTCCGGAGCTGGGAGCTCCCAGGCAGCTGGCAGGCTGCTGGAGCAGGGCAGCCTCCTGGCCCTGGAGCCCTGGGGCCGGGGGACTGGGAAGCAGAGGGAGCCAAACTTGGTGGCTATGTACTCTGGGGGCTGATCAGGAGTCGGGCAGCTCATGAGCCTGGCAGCTAGGAATCAGCCAGGCAGGCAAGGTGGCAGGTTGCACCTCACCCAACATAACCAGGGCTTTTGGATCTCTCCTCTCAAAACTTTTCTAGTGGAAACCAGTTTTGCCCCAGAATTTGTTACCTGCTGTTTTGGGGACTTCCCAAAACATGATATCTAGAAGAAAAGTTCATCAAGTGACTGTAGGCATAGAAAGCTCACAACATGAATTCAAATTAAGCTAGAATAGATAGAGGAAATGTGAAAGGATACACAGCAGGCACATTTACTAAACCAGAATGGAGTGTGTTGACTGTGAGCTCCCCGGAGATGCAGCCAGCCTATGTACATGTGCCTCAGCTGACTAACGAGTAACTGCCATGGCAGCTTCATGTATAGTTTGTAGATTCACTTGTAAATTTAATACAAGAACAGGCCAGATAAACAAGATAAAGATTAAATATATAATAAAAATTTGTAGCAACATCAGCTAATTGCATAGCTGAGGCAGGAGGTGTTAATTACAATTATAGATGAGCCAGCTAGTAATTCACATTAGTGAGCATAGAGCAATTATCAACCTGCTGGTTTTCTTGCTACTCATAATATACATGTTTTCCCATTTTTGATGGAACATAATAGCTGTATTGAACAATATAACAGAACAGTAATGGACACAATGCCTATTTAGGTAACCTACAGCTGTGATTTGCAATATTATCACAAAGATTTTCTGTTTCATTTGGAATGTCACTATCCAGAAAGCTAAGTATTTCTACTGCTAGACTTAGAAAAAACGTCATGGGCATTTCACAGATGGACAGACACATTTTGTTTCTTGCATTAAGATTTACGAATACAAATTAACCTTGACTGGACCCAAGGCAAAAGTACAGTTTTCAATATGCACCAGTAAAAAATTAAATCTAAGAGTATCAACATCAGTACTTCTATTCCTAAGTGATAAATTGGAAGAATTTCACTGGCATTTGATTGAAGAAATACACTTTCCAAGCTTGGCAATGTGTTATTTCTATGAGCTTCCAACTGAGTTAGTTTAACGTGGCTCACTTACTAGATACACAGCACCAAGGTTCTTTCCAACATCCCACCCCCACAGTGGGATGGGGTGGGTAAGATCTTGGGAGGGGACTCAACCAGGACAGCTGACCTGAAAAGACCGAAGTTCCATACCATACAACATCTGCTCAACTATAAAGCTAGGGAAAATGAGGAGGAGGGTGGGCCATTCCTTTGTCCTCCAGAGTAGCTACTACACGTATTGGAGCCCTGCTTCCCAGGAAGAGGCCAGATATCACCTGATGATGGGAAGTAGAGAATAAACCTTTGTTTTCTTTGCTTCCGCATGCAGTCTTGCTTGGCTTTGCTTTGTTTTCGTTAAACTGCCTTTTTTTTTCCATCTTATTTTCCTTTCCCCTTTCCCTGCTGAGGAGGGAGAGAAAAGGGGGGGGAAGGGAGGGGTGACAGGGTGGATTGGTGGGCACCTGGTACTCAGACAAGGTTAACCCACCACAACACCCTACAGTGAAAACCCTTTTCAGTCCAAGGGGAGTTACGTCTGTAAATAGACTTCTTTGGGATGAACCCTACACATTCATACTCACAAGATGCTCCACTAGTATGTTCCTGACAGTGCCTTACTCTTGATCACTCAAGCCTTAAACAATTGTTAAAAAACACTAATTACTTAATACTGAAGCAGAATGTGAGTCATATTTTGAAGATGTAGCACTGTCATTTCACACTCTTCCCATATATTTCTGCCACTAGTTCAGTCACATTGAAATTCAATACAAGGATATCAAGCAACTGTGCAAAAACTAGTATGTTTATCAACTAACAAGTACAACTGGGATATTATAACTAAGCCATACATCTTCTGCTGAAGCAGAACCGAAGCTGAATTCGGTACTGTATGTGCAATGAGAGAAAACGAAATCCCTCCTAGGTTAATGTACAAAACAAAACTTCACAATATTAGCAACATTATTTTCTCACTATTCATGATTTAAATTCTTTGTAAACTTCAATAGAAGGAATAATGACTAGAACCAACTAAATATTTTGAACTAGTTCCATGACTATTTGAGCAAATTTTAAAAGAAATTTGTTTGAGTTGCATCTTCACCACTTCTCTGTTTCACTTCTGGATTACATTCAGGAAAAACACCTGACCAGCAGAAGATTTCTGTATTACATAAGTCAACATAGCTGTTCTTTTGAGAGCTTAGCTGAGATTTAAAGGGAGCAGACCCTTCATATTTTCAATGCAGCAATAAATACACCTAGAAATACAATATATCTGTTTGTGCTTCTTCCTCCAAGTACATATAGGTTATCACTCTGTCTTAATCCGGGATTTTTTGATCAGCATGATGGAGAGGAATGGAACAAATAGTTCTGACATTATGTATCATCCTGGAATCCCTAGAACCCTGAAGATCTGAGAGTGGAATGAGGATCACATCAGTGCCATAGACTAATAAATACTTCTAGACAACTGTTAAATATCCAGCAAGTTTTTAATAACAAAATTTTCTGTGAACCAGAAAAAATGGTAATTCATAGATGCATTGTGCATTTTTCTCTCAAGATATTTCCAGATGAGGCACTAGCATTTTCAGATCTTCGAGTCTGTTTCCAAGGATGATGTTTCCATCATCCTTTTGTTCTCAGTATCTCCATGACGGCATCAGGACTTACGTGATGCCAGAGCAGAAGGCTACAAATGGATTATGATTTTCATCTCTAATTCTTCCCTCTCTAATTCTGAGATTTAGAAATGTTTTTACTTTCTTTGTCGCTATTGAAAGATAATTTTCTTGACAATACTTCTCAAACCTTGTAGATACTACACTCTTAATCCAAGCAATAATTTCAAGTGTAACCTCGCTCTATCAAGCCCCATAAATCAACCCCCCTACATTACATTTCCCCTCAGATGAGCGATCTGTTAGAGAATGTGAATTAAATTCAAGTACTGTTGTTGCTAGAAATGGGAAAGGCACAGAGACCCCGGGCCACAAAAGCAAAATCTCGTTGCTGCTAGAGTACCACTTTCACTAGAGATAGATGAAGACACAGGAGCTGTCATACTCTTAAGTAACCTCAGGTAACTCAAGCTTGCAGTAAAGACAAGTCTGAAGCTTAGAGGAACATGAGAAGGGTCCTGGCTGGCCAGAAGAAGAAAAGAGGAAATTTGCCAAATGTAACTACTATCTCAGCTGAAAACTGAACACAGCATTCAAGGTGTGGCCTCATGAGCGCCCAGTACAGGGGGACAATCACTTCCCTGCTCCTGCTATCCACATTACTTCTGGTACAGGCCAGGATGCTGGTGGCCTTCTTGGCCACCTGGGCACGCTGCTGGCTCATGTTCAGCCAGCTGTCCACCAGCACCCCCAGGTCCTTCTTCACTGAGCAGCTTTCCAAACACTCTTCCCCAAGCCCGTAGCATTGCATGGCATTGTTGTGACCGAAGTGCAGGACCTGGCACTTGGGCCTTGTTGAATCTCATGCCATTGGCCTCAGCCCAAATGTTATTAAAATATTATGTTATTAAGACAGAATGTTATTAAGATAGAGTAAACTTTGGAAGTAATGCTTTGGGATATTGATAGTCAAGCATCAGAGATGATCAAATATAAATAGAGCTTAGAGATTAGTACTGGCTATAGCTCAGATACAAGTACCTTCCTCTGTATCTGAGCATCATCACTGCCAGTCACTGGAAATCAAATCCCACATCAATATAGGTAACAAATCATTTCTCACTTTTTCTTTCATGTCTCTTCAGGTAGAAGTTACAGCTTTCAAGGTATTTTATGGTGAATGAGGTTAACTTTAGTGTCCTTGGATGACTCCCTCCCTTGAAGAAATGTTGATGCCTATAACTATACTACCTGAGTCCACCTGTCCTGGTTTGAGTTAGAACAGAACTAATTCTGCTCAGTGATTCTACTTTTCAGCTAGGTCTCTTCTAACTAACTGCACTTTCTGAAGTTAACAACATATTTTTGCAGACAGTGTCTGCTTCTAGCAGTGATAATGCTTGATGTTTAGGATTACTACCAAAGACTGGTATGCAGAATGGCTCTTGCTCCTGTGGAGAACAAGGTCACTGCTAAATCTTGTGTACCACATTAGGGATGCAGAAAGTAAGAGGCTGCACCTGTGGGGAGGAGCAGCCAGGACACGTGATCCTAAAGTGACCCGTGAGGTATTCCATCCCATATACATTATATTGAGTATAAAGCTGAGGGATCACAAGGGTCAAGTCTCTGCTTCAATGACTGGCATCTGAGGATGATTCTATCTGTTCTGCCTTTGATCCCAATCCATTTGTTCCTGAAACCAGTTCCGGAATCTGGAACAACTCAGCAGACAATGTAACGAGTCCTTAGTTTGGCCATATAGCACAAACTCTTTAAGGAATGTCTGCAGTGAAAAAAAGCAGTAACAGAGACACTGAAGAAAAGCTAGTTCTACAGCAATGCATAATAGACAAATTCCTGAAGGTTTTCCATTGTGTGCGCTGCTGTGATTCAGTTCCAGAAATTCTAGACATAACTTCCAGAGTGAGTATAGATGTCATCAGAGGGTGATGCATGGGAGGCAAGATAATGCAGAGTCATGAGGAACTTTTTTTCACACAGCCTCTGAGTCATAACGCATAGGTATCTTTTGGTTTTTAGTGTCACATAAAAATGGACAACATTATTGTTGCTTTTGGGGGGGTAAAAAGGCATCCATTGTTAAGGATAGGTCCAGTGTAATTCTCTTGCTGTGACATCACAGATGACCTCAAACTGTGGGAGATAGTCATCATCTGCATTTTGTTTGTTTTGGCAGAGCTGCATTTGGCTTGGCATTGCTAAATCTTAAAAATAAGTAGTCCAATGGCAAGAACCTCTACCATACCTGGGTATTGATCTGAGGTATCTGAAACACTGAGCACAACCCACTTCCAAACAGAACTGCCTGTGCTGGGGAATTTTTATGGTACCACTCAAGGCAAATTAAACATGTTTCTGCTCAAATATAAAGGAAAAAATTAATGAACAATGCATTGGGCAAAGCCCTACCAGAATACATGGTTCTACATTAAGTCTACAGAGATACAACAAAAGGACATTCCTTATATACACTTGCACCGGCACCAATCCCAAGGACATTTGCATGGGGCATCTCAGCCCACCACGGATCCATCCCCCAGCTCAGCTCTACTGCCCAAAGGTGGCCCCTGAGCTTGGACTCCTAAGTGTTCCCATTTCAGGACGGCTACAAGACAATGCTGTGGCTGTTTCTTATCACCAAGGGAAACTTCACACCCTTGCAAGGAGTCCTGTCTCTGGCATTCCTGCTTCCAGACAGCTTAATTCCTTGCAGTTGGGCCTTCTTACCCTTCATGCCAGCTCATTCCTCAGTCACAAGTTGCCACTGCTGAGCAGTTATGATTAGAATTTTCCCTTCACCTGGTTGTGCTAGGAAAGCACAATCTGTAACACAAAGCAAAACTCTACGTAGGTTTTAGGTAATCCCTTCTAATTCTCGCTTTCTGCTTTATTTAGTTCATTTGCACTAGAATTCAAATTTAGCCTTCCCAGGAGACATCTGTAGATGATTGAAATCAAGCTCAATAAAGTATAAAAATATCATACAAAAATGGTCTGCAAATCATCATAGCAGCTTTCATTCTCACACCCCCTGGCCAACTCCCCTGTTTTATTTTTCAGCATAACGTCATATGGTATGGAATATGCCTTTGGCCAATTTGGGTCAGCTGTCCTGTCTGCATCCCCTTCCAACTTCTTGGGCCCCTCAGCCTCCTCACTGGCAAGGCAGCAGAAGCTAAAAAGTCCTTGACTTACTGTAAGCACTGCTCAGCAACAACTAAAACATCAGTGTGTTATCCACATTATTCTCACAGTAAATCCAAAACACAGCACTGTATCAGCTATTAGGAAGAAAATTAATGCTCCCATTTGAAACCAGGACACCCATTGTCTTCCAAACCTAGGTAGAAGATACAAACATTAGAAAAATTAAAGCTGGCCAGAAACTTGTACAGCTATAACCAGGCCATACAGAACTCGCTTCCTGTGTAAACATAAAAAGATTTTGAATCCATGTCTTGACGTAGACACAGTACTTGCAAGCACATACCAGGAAGGCACAGCAGAAGTTCAGTGCTGTTCAGCTGAATGGAAAAAGAGGAACAGAAAATGCATTACAGAGAAAATTAGGGCAGAATACACCTGAAAGCTTTTAAAGAAATAAAAAAAGAAAAAAAAAACTGATCACAAGACTACAGAAGAGATAATTTTAAGATTTATATGTCCTAGTTACAAAATACAGCACAAACTCAGAGTTACTAACTAGCCTCTTGGAGCCCTTGGTAGTTGAGGGTACAGGTGCATCCCTGTAGTGATCCTGCCCGGAAGACCACGGTACCTCAAGAAATTAGTGATCCACACGACAGCTAACCTGAGTGGGTGCAGGCGTGTATGTATACAGCCTGGTCTTCAGGCATCTGCATATGCCTTGGCCACAGGATAACCTCATTGTAACAGAGAAGCCTGTGAGCACCTCCCACTCAGCATCAGCAATTACACCACCTGTGTGACCTTGCCTTTAAATAGTGCAGCAAGACATTCTCATGTAAACATCTTTTTTTTCTGGCAGTAGAAATTATTAATGACATTTTTTTCCTTTAAGACAGATGTATAAGATCTCAAATGACCAAAAAGGAGTAACCTTTCCACAGATGGGATCCACACAGTGTGCTGTGCCCTGATTGGAGACCTGTTTGATGGCATGTAAATAGGGGTTCCCAGCATCTGAAGGGACATGAGATTATCTACACTATCCTCTTTTACTTTATAGTCTTAACACCAAAAAATGAGATTTTAAGTGATGCTTTACAGATTCTGAGTGCCTTTCTTTCTAGGATCATAAGAAATCAGCACCTTCTGGTGCAAAACGGTAACATGTTTTCTATAGCCTGCAGTAGGAAAGTAGGATTGTTTTTCACTTGTCTATGTTTATGGTGCTTCACTTTGCTTCATTTTCAAACCTCTTAAAATACATCAGAAACCAGTTACTGGAATAACTCAGGTGTTAAGGAGACAATGGTCATCAGTGTTGTCTGAGTCTCCAAACTTTAGTTCTGCCAGCACTAGGAAATAGAAATGTCATTTTGTTTCAACTCCTTGGCACTTATGATCACAGCATGTCCAATTGCTGGCAGAAAGACAGGCAACTGAAAAGCCCTGACACACTGTAGTACAAGCATCCATCATTATGTCACCTTTTGCCTTCACCTTTTATTAAAAACTAAATTGGAAGACTGACTTGAATGTTATCAAATTTGGTCAAAAGCTAACCTCTGGCCACAGATCTAACTTGCAAATTTTGAAGGAGAAAGAAAAATTTCTAGGGATTTCTTAGGATAAGACATGGAAGATAGGCTTATGATGAAAAACTACTACCCCTCTTCAGTAAGTGACAGTGGTGTGAAGCATTATTAACAGCTCTATTTATACCATGGGGAAAAAATAGACCAAAAAAGAGAAGATGCGAGAAGTTTCAAACAAAAGTGAACATGAGTTTTGTACCTAGGATAAGTCTCTATTTCACTCCAGAAGCTTAAAAGTTGAAGTTAAAAGTAGCTGCTAAAATAGGCATTCTTTTGATATAAGACAGGGTGAGAGAAAAGATCCAAAGTACAACATATTTTCAGATTTTCTAGAGCTTACCATGGTATCATTTTCATTATTAATAACTATCCAGAGATGCATAGCACAAACACTGAAGCCCTAAGCACCTGACTTGAGTGTGCAGGAGAGCACAAACACCATGTGTCAAGTTCTCTTTCCTTCTCTCCTAGTTCATGGAAGAAAGAAAATTAGATCTACTCTAGACCATCATTAGTAGCAGACTATTAGCCCTTGATTTACTTGCTCAGCTGTTCCAGGTTGGACTCTGCAGGCAGAGATAAGATTGACTTGTAAGACAGAGCCCCTGCCCCTACCAGTGTGCTTAAAATAGTAACATAAAACTCCATGACCATTAGTGTAAGTCCAATAGTTTGGTCCAGGTAGCTTTACAAAGCAGGTTTGATAGAAATGAAATTTTATTTATTGTATGCATTTCCTTATAGAAAAGTCTGATTGCAACATAAAATACTCAGTGAGGTGTAGAAACAGTTTCCATCAATAAGTGGTGTTTGATGGGAGGTGTTTTTTCCAGATTTCTTATTATTTTTAATAATAAATAGAAATTTTACTTTTAAAAGGAATTAAAAGCACAAGAAATCAAAACACTTGTCCTCCTGGCTCTTTTCTGATGCTCTGAAAAATCTGCGAGAAGCAGTAACAGAGTGGATACCGTCTCCTTGAGGTATGCGACATCTAACCAGGAGAAGAACGAAGGATCTGCAGACTGGTTATTTTCCTTGTAGGTGTATTACATGCTTCTGTGTGTGGTTAACTATTACATTTGACTAAAACACTGGTTAGTAAACAACACTTTCGCATGCAAAGTTACCTGGACTTTGAAGTGGACCACTGGACCACAGCCTAAGGTTCTGTGCCTTTAAGTTAAAGCAGAATATGGATCACACATGTTCTGAAGATGACAGCCATTACCCAGTAACAAGAAATCACTTTGATGTGCCAGCAGTAAAAGCGAATAATAAAGAACAGGAAAGTATCTGTTCACTGATTTACCCCTTCCAAATAACCAAATTCACTTTTTTGAAGAAAAAAAGAAAGGCAAAATTTTATCTACAAAAATTAAGGCAGAATTTATAGGCACTTAGGTTTCCTCAGTGCCTGGAAGCACTCAACGTTTAATGACCTGTGAAACACTAGGCAACAGGAGAAGTGAAGACAAAATCCATGTTTAAATAATCTTTGTTACTCCCATCTCCTCAAATATAATGCGCACACTTTATGTAATATATTTAATAGCGATTTCTTCCTCCAGAGGTCCTAATGACAGCAAGAGCAGCTTGCTGTTGTCAGATCTTGTGTTGCTATAAGTAACAGTTCAGTCCATAAGCAACTCTCAAAATGAACTGCTTAAAGGAACTGCTCCTAGCATTTAGCAATATGTACTACGCACAGAACCCACAACTATCTAGAATGCTACAAATCAGATATGAGACTAAGCAATTTGGTTTTTTTTTTAAGATGACCACACAGAGCAACCAAAGACACTGAAGGCAACCTGTGTTGTCCTAGTGCTATCACAAAGAGCACTTTCAAAATGACTCATTCAAAAAGCTCTTGTTCCCTATACTACAGGGAAGAGGAAATATAATTAACTTTTACCCTATAAAACATTCTGATAAATATCTTATTTATTAGACTACTTCAGCAGGATCAATCTTATCAGAAATTAGACTGCTTTCAGGATTGGTGGCACTGCCATTACCTGGTTACCAAGCAGGGAGAAACAGACTATGCTCATTCAAGTATGAAGTGTCCGTTGGCTTCCCTGAATTTACTAGAAATATGACCTGAGCTTTCCAAGAGGTCTTCAACCATTGTTTCAGTAAGAAAAGAGCAAACAGAAGATCAGTTCTCATATGGCTGATGAACTACCGAAGGGTCTGTTAAGTGCCTCATTGCTTGACCTCTAATGTGTGATAAGCAGCTTCCTTTTACAGCAGCAATGCCTCCACATGGTGTTTCAGGACAGGTTTTTCTTGCTGAAGGCTGCTCTGTTTTACAAACCCTGTACCATCACAGCTATATGGGCACAACAGCATTGAAAACCAACCCCCTTCCAAAGGAGATACGAAAACTATGTCCACATTAGCAAGTCTTTAAGAGAAATAGGGGAAGATCTGCAGAGTGAAAACCTTAGTAGTAGGGATGGGATATGCATGACTTGCCTTAATCTGGTCCCATTGCCCAGATGTTCATTTGCAGCTGGACCTCATCTTCTAGGTTTTATTTCATCTACAATCTAATGTATAAAATCAGGAGTTTCCCTGATGGTGTAAATTTACTTCCTCTTTAAAAGACATAAAGTCCATTATGTTCTTTTCTGCTCATACAAGAGCTGCCCGTATTAAAAGCCAACATTGCTTGTACAGGTAAAAGTCTATTTCATAAATTTGGTATATAAATAACATCAAAGGCAACTCAGCACAAAGTATTTCTAAGCATGAGATAAAGATTCCTTCATGTACATCACTTTTGTGAAAATGATTGATACATTCATCATTCCATGGGACAAGCAGAGCTGCTGACACTTAATGCCGTTTCTGTATTTTCAGATTTATTAACATTATGTAAAATGCAGCAGCAACCATTCAACGCACAAATTTTTTATTTGTTGGACATTCAGGAGAAAAAATTAATAGAGAGCACAAAGCCTCTATAGATGTGTGTATGTACATAATCTTTAAACTCTGGTTTGCACAGCAACTATCATTAATTTTAGAAGCCATTCAGTCATGTTCTTTCACAAAGCTTTGAGAGGGTAAGAGTAAGCTCACATGTACACAAGAATGACAAATGTATTCCTCTGCTTCATAGATATTATTTATAGTCACCAGTGCAGCGGCCATCATTTTTATGCAATGCAATGCATTGGGATGACTTGTAAGTAAATAAATATTTCAAAATAAAATAAATCAGAGAAATTCAGGCAAGGGAGCTCATTGGAATTTTTCAATGAAACTTTTATTATTTGGGAGAGGCAATTTATCAAAGGTTTTAGTGGGATTAGCATGAATGACATCTACTGGGAAAAGATTCTGATATCTACTATGGACATGTTAGAAATACAGAAAAAAAATGCAGGCAACAGAAGCACTTGAAATTGCAGGAGGTCTTTCTGTGTACCAGACTCTTGGGAGCTCTTCTTTAATGATACTTTTTTTCTGTGGGTGGTACATTTCTTATATCTGCAATTAACTATTAATAAATAGTTAATAGTCCAGAGAGAAAGAAAGGTTATCACATATATACTAAAGCAGTGGTCTTCAAACTGTTTTGAATGTGCACCTGTATCAGTAAAACATTTCTGAATGTATGTACCCAATATATGTTTGCTTATTTATTTGTAAATTACATTCACTTACTTCTGTACAATGTAATATATATTATAAAAGACAAAAATAAAAATAAAAAAGGATGAGATAAAGACAAAACAAGCATTATTTTGAAATTTGTTTTATTTATTAGTGATACAAAAAATATTTTCTTCCTGCAGTCTAATGAATTGTCTTGAGCACCCCTGAGGTGTGCGCTCACCCTACTTTGGAGACCACTGAACTAGAATACCCACCTCCAAGACATTAGTCCAACTTACTAATCTGAATCTAAAAGAGCAAGGACTTGATTTCCCACAGAAACTTCTTCCAAGGAGCCTTGACTTTGCTATGGCTGTTAAGGTGGTAGCACCACGTTCCTTTTATTCAAATTCTTCCCTCATGCCACTAGAAGGAACATGTTTTGTCATATCAGCTATCATGAGTCTTCATCATTTGTAAGACAACTCACTAGATTTTCAGTATGAAGTAGCAGTAATGGCATGTCTATATTCAGTAGAACTGCTGTCATCCAACAGAATGACTGAAAAAGAGTTATCTATTTGTACTTGTGTAAGAGCATCAGAGTTCCTCTCAAATTATTCTTATTGCCCAGCCACCTTTTATACACACTCAAATAACTCTCAGATAATCGTTCCTGAAGTTGTACACAAGAGAGCTTATTCAGTCTTGTTTAAGCTCAGACATAATTGCTTAATACCCATTTTGAAGTCGCAAACACAATGTCCCCAAAAGCATACAAGTCTTTCTTTAGTGTCTCTTTTGGTTGGTTTCCTAGATGCTCCATTCAAGTCACCAATATATATGTGCAGAATGCCTTTTCCACGGAAATATGCACCACTCTCTTCCCTAATGGGCCATTGCTAACCAGCTTTAGCACACAGCAACCCAATCTCTGCCCATGCTATAGAAACCCTGAAAAATTAGTTGTGGTCAACAACACAACTAATTTCATCTGCAGCAATGGTCGGTTGTAAACCATTTGTATAATGACTAGCTATTAGAGAACTTACCTAATGGTTAGAAAAAAGAATAGTCTGAGCTCATCGGGGAGATATGGGATTAACCATCTGGCTTTTAGTTATTGTGAGGTGGAAGAGAGGCCATCTGCCTTCAAGACTGAACTGCTGAAATCAGAAAGTAGTCAGAAGGTGGCCCAGGTTAGACCTGCTCTCTAATGGCTAGACAATTCATGGAACAGAGACATTTAAAGCTCTGATTATGATCTGGACTCATGACTCAAAAGTCTCTTTTTTTAATAACAAGTGTTCTGCTACAACCAGACTTACCCCTGCTGGGTCTTCATCTGGTCCTGTGATAATTTTCACTACATAAGGGTTCAAGATGCAAGAGAAGGCACAGAAAGTTCATTTATTCATATTGGAAAATAAAACAATGCAGCTTTTAGTCATTAAACTTTAAGTCACGTAATATATGACTGTGGAAAAGTACTGATGAGACCATAACTATAGCTACCTTTTTAATACATCGTGAAATCCCAGGTATGATGCAAAGATATAATTTAATCATCGCAGTAATAACATTACCTTTGGTAGTCAATTAACACAATAAATTTTACATTACCAATAAAAAAATCTTTAATATATCTTGTCATTCCAGTGTATCAGCAAGTAGCTCATTTTGCTATTGAGTCATCCTACACATCAGCCAAGAGGAAGCTCGCTCCAGGGCTGTATTTTTCATATGGGGTTCTTTCTCCCAGTGGAGAAACTGGTTCCAGGCAGGTACTGTGTACTCTGCCTCCCTCTTAGGTTTGCAAATTTATGGAGTTTTAGCTCAAAATACAGAAAAATGGTGCTATCTAGAAACTAAATTCTGCTTCACATAAGTTCACATTGCATTTACAACTGCTTTTTCTGAATATTTGAGTAAGTAAAGCTTCATCTCTACAAATGCCTACAGAAAGCCATTTCTGAACCCATAAAACCCATGTATTTTAGTTTGGTGCCAGAATTAAGTGGAAGTAGAAGTGAAGACTGGTTATGTGCTTCAGAATGAATCAGAAACAGGAAGACAAGTTTTGGTTGACCAGTCATAGTCTGCATATGAGATTGTGTTTATGAATTGCTGAAGGAAGAAAACACTATTCTAGTCCTACACAAACTGATCTGATCACATCCTCTTTGACCACTCTGAAATATCAAGAGTTATGTAAAAAACCACTTGCACGTACAATGGATGTCATGAATAAGCAAACTCTGCCCTCCCAGTAATAAATAATCCAGAATTCATCCTCTGCCACAGAATCTTGTCTAAAATATTATCATGCAGAAAAACCCTGGAGATGTATTTTTAAAATAAGAATGACTTTGGATTACTTTTCTCCCATACCTAACTTCCTTAGGCCCCATGAAAGTACGAGAAGAGATGGCCAATGATCAGTTGTTTCACACAGCTCTTCCTGTCCAAAAGCACTTAATAAACATAAATTAATAATTTCAGACACCATCGGAGTGTAGCAGTACACAGGTCAAAGTCTGAGAAAAACATGTAAGTGTTTGTATATTGTCTACCTACAAAAATGCAATTAACCTTGGTATATTCTTACATATGGATACTCAAATGAATTTCCATATGAAGCTCTTGCTTATCCTGCTTGCATTCATTCTATGTATTTATTCAATGTAACTCATTCATCATTCACTGAACACTCAGTTTCAATGAACAAAAGCTTTCTTCCACTGACAAAATATGTATATAGGTTTTCTTGCCACAACTGTCTCCAACTGCTTATCCCATTCACTCCACCTCTCCTATCCACATGTCCCTTGAAGCTAGTCTCTGTCCCTGATCTTCTTCATGCCTGTCTCTGACCTTCCTTAAGTAACTAAAGTTCTGATTCCTTCCTCCCGGCAGGCTGTGGGACAGGTGATGAACATGGTATTTACAAATGTTGGAGGCAGGGAGAAGCAGCAGGAAGGAAAGTAAAAACCTGCAAAAGATTCAGAAGATCATGGAAAGGAAGAGAGTGCATCAGGTGAACTGCAAAGTATCATGGATAATCTGGACTTTATTTTCTAAGCATTCAAATTTTCAGAAATAAAAAGTTACGTATTAGTTGCTTTCAGAGTAGATCTCTTGGACTGTTGTTCAAAATACATATACATTCTTTTCTTCAGGGCAGGAAGAAAGGACTGTGTTTGCTTCACAGTCTGTGAAGTTCCAAGAAATCCTCAGTGCTGAGAAAAAAAAAAGTACCTATTGACACAATTGTGTCGAGTTGATCTCTAGGAATTATGATGATGTTTGGTGTTACTGACTGAAGTAGCAGCCTTTATTGAAGAAATGCTAAGAATTCTAAATGTGAGAAAACCCTGGTTTGTCAAAAACGGACATGGAGGGAACAGGAGAAAGCAAAGAGGGTAGACACAAGCAGCAGACTGCTGCTTTAGCACTCTCCTGAGCGCTCAAGACAGCTAATGATCTTGCCAGTACACCTCAAGCCTAGACTTGAAAGCACTTGTGGCCTCTGTGTTGTCTCAGTGCAGATACTGGTGACAGGTTTTCTGAACCTGTTCAAGGGTCTGTCTCCCAATATGGTCTCCTCAAATTTTCATGGTTAAAATGTCTCATAATACTAAAGTCAGAATATGTTACATGTTATTTGCATTTGTAATGTTGATGCTATACAATAAACCAAAATGACATTTTTCTGTTTTAAAATATTTCTCCACAGATATGCAACAGTAACTGGCACTGTTTTGGTTTTTTTTTAGATCCATTTATAGGAAATTAAATATCTGTTTTATATCCACTTTTATGCTTAACATAACAGCAACTGCATCAAAAAGTTAGTATAGCTCTGGTCCAAACTTTCATACATTTTCCTCCAGATGACAGAACCAAGTCCCACAGAAATGTTTTGAGATAAATATATAAAAAGTTATTTAAAGTAGTTACAGAACAGGCTTTTTTCCCCAGAAATCTTACCTGCAGTCTGTTTCTGGAAGCAACATCTTTGCTTTAAATGGTTTCTGTCGTGTTTGCAAACTCTTCAAATACACTGTCCATTGAGAATGCAACTGAAACTGCACGTGGTCTCACCCTACACTAGTTTGTAGTACTGCCTACAAACAAAAGTAAAAGTCAGACCAATTATCTTGAACACTACCAGTGTCACACTGGCAAATGACAAGCCTTCTTTGTTCTTGTATTTTTCTAACACCTCAAGCATAGGATATGCTTCTCTTTCAAGCCCATTCCTGACCTAATAGCTCTCATTCAGTTTGGAAATGGTAATTCTCACTTCCATTTGATTCATGAGGTCAGTCTCCACTGTCTACTTACTGAATTTCATTTTCTCCTTGTCTCATGCCAAATTCATGCAGAATTTTCACTAAGCATTTGCAAAGACTTTCTTTCTCCTCCTTCAAGTCACATGTTGAAACTTTGATTTATAGCTAAGATCACTGTCGGTCATGCTAACTAATATCTTACTGTGTCTTTATGCTCATCTCTTTTAAGTATCCTTTCTCCTGTCCTGTGCATAAACTACTTAGGAACTACTTTTTGTTCTGGGTTTGTATACTACCTGACACACAGATTATGACTAGCATTCCTATGTGCAGACCATTGATAGGAAGGTATGATAAAAACTAGTATTTTTTGTGAGGAACATCAAAAAAAGCAGCATTTGCAGGAGAAGAGCAGTACTTCATAATGCCCCACTGAGGTTTTTCATCAGTATCTACCCAAAACCAAGAATGCCATCCACTAAGCTGGCAATACAGATGAGTCATTAAAAGCATCCAGGAATCTTTTTAGGGTAATAATTAAACTTAAGTCAGGCAAACCTACATAATATGAGGAGAAAAAAGTTCAAGATAGCAAGGTGGAAGAAACAAAGGGATGGAGAGCGTCATTTAAAAATAATACTTTTGTTTATTAATACAGAGCTACACCGTAAGAATCTGAATTTTACCACAATGGCTATTCCACATTCATATCAAATGACTTGGAACATAAAGAGCTCATTAAATACAGTCGTTGTTTACAGTGCTTAAAAATTCATGAACCCACTGTATAAGCCCACTTGCTGAGATTCATTCTAAATATTTTTCCCTGAAAACAGTGCCACACCTGCATAAAAGAAAATTGGGAATAAAAAGGGAAAAAAGGCACAAAAAATTATGTGCAAAAATAATTCTGTACAATATTTACGTGTCTCAACTTGCACTGAATAAAATACTATAATTAAATAACTATGGAGCTTATCAGAGCAATTTAGTTTTATAACATTAATGTATATCAGACATATGGTGGTACATAACAAGAAGAAGGATGTGTCACAATGCTTAATTCCCATGTGTCCTAATTTGCATGTATGTTATACAGATTGTTCTAGAGAAAAATATAGAATAGATCCATTGCTTGGGGTTTTTTTTTCCTAAATGGAAAACTCTAAATAGCAAACATTCTTTACAGAAAGCATAAAGTTAAAATAATATTTGAGGGCAGAATTAGAGAGGAATCACCAATGGGAAGAATAATAGTTTTTCTCTTTTCTTTGTTATGATAGCTTTTGGGGACCCAACACTTGGACCAGAAAACCATTGTGCTCGAAACTGTGCAAGAATATTAAAAAAGAGAGAAGAAAACATTGCTGTTCCTACAACCCCAACTTCATCATGGCTTGATTTTTGCTTCATAATGCATAGGCATACTCAGCTTTGTACTCCACTCAGAATGCAAAGCATAGACTCACTTTACAGTCAAGTGCAATTTTTTTGCTTTATTCAAGCTATAATAGGAAATGTCTGCTTACATGTACAAGCATTTCTAAAAGGTTTAGATAAAAGCATCTCTCAGGTAATTCATAATACTTTTTACACAACAAGATGAAGATGAAAGAAGATTTTTTTCCTAAAATTGGGAAAGAACATCAAGAAGGCACACAGACTTGGTTCTATATGCAAGCTGAACAATTTTTCAATACTGTAAGTCATGAAAAGCTTGAAAACCTCTGATACATTCAAAACATCAGGGTACATCAATACTGTTCATTTCAAACACAACATTACAAGAAATTCCAGCTGCAGTAGACCTTTAACTTTCTCATGATATAACAAAAGCATTGAAAAAATAAAGGTATGGCACCAACCTCAATGTATTACTGTCTATAGAAGTCAAACTTGTTAAATGCAGCTAAGCCTGGGGTTTGCATGATGGCAGAAATATTTAAGAAAAAAATAGTGTAAACACATGAGGTAAGTTAGTTATTGTGTTAGAGACTGAAAGTCATCTGGAATTTTCATCAGGAATGCTGTTTGCTAAAACATCTGCCAAAATGAGAGTTTGAAGTCCTTGGAGCTTTGCTTACTCTGTGCTTGACTGACTCCAGGAAAACAAGATACTCTGCTTAACTATCTCAGAAAGCATGCAAAAAAGTTATTTTAATTACCACTCAATGAAAATTAATATTTAATTTTGTTGAGGTTTTCTTCACGCTCACAATACTCTGATGGCAAATATTCCTCTGTCTTATGTAACAAATGTCGTCTTTTCCTTATCTCTAGAAATATTATTTTCAATCTGGCCACACAGAGGAACTGACATTAACTTCAGTAAATAACTTACCACCAATAAAATAGTTGTTTTCTGGAATGTGGCAGAGTAAAACACTGAAACCATAATCCTTTGCAATGGTCATAACCTGAATCAGGAAAATCACCATATAGATGTAAACAACCACACAAAATTTATGGCAATGTTTATCACTTTCTTCACATGCTCAGCATAGTAAAGGAGTCCAATTGGGACAGAAATTCATTGTCATGATCTCTGACCCCAGTACTGTATACATGGTTGAGGTCTTCTTAAGATCCAGGCCTGGAAAGCTGAGAATCTCCAGTTTTCATCCACATACTGCTAACTCCTTAAAGTCATTAAACTTGTGACCCATGGTCCAAACGGCATGCTAGGTTTGCAAGGAAGAGATCAGATATCAGAACCAGATTTTTTTTCTGCTTAACAGCCTGCCTGTGTTTGTGCTATGCATAGCTGAAACCAAGATGCTTCCACAAAATATTTTTATTTCAGTGAATCAGCATTTTTTGACAAAATCCTTGCTTTGGATTTGGAATTTTTCACCTGAAACTTCTGCTGGACCTTTCTGTTTAAAAGGACGGAGAGAACTAATGTGGTGTCAGGTTTCCTGACATCATCATATTTCAGAGGAAGGTTGCCATGCAGTTTTGAACTGTGATTATATATCCAATAACGAGTGATGAGACACTGATGAAATGTTGCAACACAACATGAGCATTTTGCTTTATGCGGTAAAACTCCACAGGTAGCAAACACAACCCTATTCACATTGTTTCAGAGGAAGGGAAAAAATGCTCCTACATGCCTTTACAGCTGAGCTGGCAGGTAGCTTTATCACTTGCTCACAGCTGTATATTGGGTTTTTTAGCCATGGGGTTTACTCCATCATTGGACTAGAGTACATATTTTTTTGTGTGTAATTGTGCATGGGAGGATGGATTGAGCTGCGTATCTTTAGAAGGAAAAACAGAAAATAAAGTACTAGTGAGTGCTGCATGGTTTGATTTCTGACACCCACTCAAAGGATTCACAACTCCAGCTGAAGTTTTTAATTTTCTGCTTTCAAAAATAATGTTTCAGGTGCAGTACTTTTAATGCTTACCACTGAGTTCCTGGCTCTTCAGTCTTAACATAAGCCAAAGAGAAATAGATATGCCAGATATATTCCTTTGTCTGCTCCCTAACACATCTTTCCTTGTAAATTCATGAAGTACAGCAAAATGAAGGGTGAATGAAAGCAATAGCTAATGCAGTTTTTGTGTAAATGGTCACAATGGATATTTGATTCATGATAGTGAAAAGGTCTTACAGGAAAAGAGTCAAGGAAAGAGTGACACTGGTAATTCTGAATTAAAAATATCTTTTCAATATTTAAAACTCCACAGAGTTATTTTGGTTAGTAGCTACACAAGATGTAAATCAAGGATGAGAAGTAATCCAAAAAAAGGAAGAAATATTTTCACAAGAGGTTTAATAAAACTATTCACAAAATTCTTTGATATTGATAGGTCTGTTGAGGAATATACATTTCAAGTAAAACATCAGTTAAGTAACTGATGTATTCACCGAGTATTTGGCTTGTATTCATCCTGCATTCAGCTTGCATTTACTGAACAGCTTATGAAGAAAGCACAGCTTTGGTTCATCCAGAAAGTTAACTTTGCTGCTGCTGCCTACATAGTTCTTGGAGGCTTTTTTTCAACTTCATTGCCTGGATAATTTTGTCAAAGTATGCAACTGTAAGTGATGCAGCCATTCTGCCTCTCTTTACCCACGTATAAAGGGGGAGCCATTGGAAATGGCTTTCTGGGTGAGAAGAGGGTTCTGCTGTGCCTCCATCTGCCCTCTCCCCTGCCTTGGATGATGGCACCTGTTGGAGGCATTCTCAAGGAAACCTGAAGTACTCAGTTCGGAAAAGATGCCATAGTGCATTTTCTGATACCCTGGAGAAGTACCTTGCTATGAATCACATCTGCCATAGCTTCACTTGGCTTTCATACTAGAAAGAAAGGTGTCTGATGGAAACTCCCATTTTTTAGCGGAATGAAGCCAGCAGAGAATATGTTGCAACCTTTTTCGCTGATTCCTTGGGAGCCATCTGAGGTGGTGTCAGTGACTGTCATTACCAGCTCCACAGGAAGAGTCTTGACCAAAACAACCGTATTGGTATCTTAACCTTCTGTATGTCCAATCAGTCCCACAGAGCGGGAAGGAAGGAATTGTTTTGTCTTGAATACTGTGTATCAGAACTAATCATGCTACTAGCACTTGATTTCTTTTTCAATTGTTCTCCCTTCTTGCTTAAGTTGTTTATTAAAAATTCGCAAATCAACTTGTCTGACCAGCAAAAGAAAAATAAGAAACACCTTTGGAAAAGTTTAAAACAACCCTCACTGACATTTACAATAGCATGCTATTCAAATAGCTGCTGGCTAGAAAGGGAAAGGGAAATGTGCCAAGATAAGGTGACCAGCAGCAAGAAAGAAAGATTTGCTGTTTGCAGACTTGACTGGATGATTTGACCAGAAAAATAATTGCCAATCTCCTAACCCCAAAGGCGACAGTATTGCAGCATCATGCATCAGAAACACTGCTTTTGGAAATCAGTATCTCAGAAGCAATAACATTTGCAATTGGAACTTCCATTATTTTGAATTAGTCTTGCATTTTTCTTTTGTCTATGGTACTTTTCACCACAATTACTTTTCCTCCTATTAAGTAAGTAGGCGACTGGACAGGTTGTATTAGGTCTAATAATGTCCTAATCATAACTCTCTTAACATGTTCATTACAATTATGTACAATATCACAAGTTTCTGGTTTATCACTTTGCCCTATCACATAGAAGAGGAGAACTTAACAACTGACATGTCAGTGGGCACCCATTCATAGCACAGCTCGTGAGCCTAAAGAACACAGGCTAAGCAGGAACTCAGGGCTTCCACACCTCCTAGTGTGACTTTGTGAGTCTAGAAAAACTCAGAAAAACAGCTTAAGCCAAACATTTCAGTGTTTGTAGACTCCCATAGTCAGAACAGGAGTTCTTAGTTTGAGAAGGGCTTCCCAAGCTCTCATCCCCCAAAGACACTGGAAAAATAATTGTTCACAGTGCCAGAATGCGTAATGAATCATTTTGTTAGAGGATCTAAACTCAGGTGATAGAGAGTGTGCTTCCTCAAGCTGGGGACAAGATTCACAGACCCTATGGACAATATGGCAAACTATTATTCCTCTGAGACTCTTGCAGCCTTCTATTGTCTATCATATCTTAATTGGTTCCTGAAGATTTTCAATGTTAATAAGATCCTGTAAAATGATTGCTTAAAATATGTGGCCGTTTAGTGATTTCAGTGGACTTCATGTGAGAGTCTAATGTGCTTCTAGACTGTTAAAAGCACTAAAAGTTGTCCTCACTCTATTCTCACTTAAGCTGAGGGGCACAAGAGACATAAATCAAAGTAGTGTTAATTATCTTTAAATATAACCCTCTATACTTTTCCAGGGGTATGGTTAGTAACTATCAGTCATGATTGTACAAGGATAAGGATTTTACAGACTGGAATCTATCTAAATATAAATAGTCTGCTGAATTTCATGCAGCACAACCGCATATAAAAGTGTGCATAGGCTCCAGAGAGAGTAAAACCCATCATTCAGCAAGGTATCACCTTATGATGGATACAGATAAATTAATTCTTACACTGTGAACAACAGGTTGCTTAGCAACAAGCAAACACAAGATAGACTAAAGTGGTACATTATATTTAGCACTTCAGAAAGGCTAATTTTACAAAGCTCAGGAAAATTTGAATACAGATAGAGCTGTTTAAAAGGATCCCAAAGGAGAGTCTCACCAGTCTGCTGTACAATGGCACTAATACTCACCTTTCTCTACTGGAAATAATTTACCAGATACATCCTTGGGTTACCTGCCCTTTTCACAGACCTACCCTATTGTCACACCCTGGCTGACGCAGATCATTCTCCTTTGTTGTTATTTCCAACTGATTAGCTCCAAGTTTCTGGAATAAATTCTTGTTATTAGTCCCTAAATGCCTGATCTGGCACTTTTCATTATTAAATGTAATCCTATTCTATTACTGCAGTTCTTGAGGTCATCCAATTTCTTCTTTGTATTGATAATACTTCCCAATTTTTTTTATCAGCAAATTTCATTACCAGATTCCTACTATTTCTGCCAAGATCATTAATTAAACTATTATATGAGATTGACCTCCAAATCCAATCCTTGAGGAACTGTCCACACAATCTCTCTCCATCACAATTCTTCTTTCAACCCATGTGTTGTCCTGTTGTATTTAGCCAGTTCTCCTGTATTTCTATTTTCACTTCATTTTAACAAATATCTTCCCAAATGGTAGCATACCAAATGCTCAGATAAAGATCTGAGTAATTTGGATTACTTTCTAAATCATCTAAGAGTGATAGAGTTTTATATTGGCATGGCTTACAGTTGCGTCTTACACTGGTTAGTTGGCAAACCTAGTAAGATTTATGTTCATATAACAAACACCAGGACAGTAGGAAAAATTCATAAGAATAGATATGTGATCATCTCAGGCAATGATGTTCTAGACACTTGAATAACTAGGTTGCCATCAAAACCAAGCAAAATTGTGGAGAAACCCAGAAATGCTGAAAAAAGGGTTTCTCCAAAAACTTAAGAATACTATTAATATCAGAAGTTTTGATTTTATGGAAAACAGGCCTCATCAAACAAAGTGATTTTATTCTTTCATAAGACTTATAAATGGAATTACATACATTTAATATATAGACTTGGAAAGCATTTGATATGCACTGCATTACACTGTGATGCATGAACATCATACAATATACAATATCAATAAAGCACGTAGTAAATAGATTAAAAGCTACCACAGACAGTATATACACTGAATCTTAGGATGACCCTGGAGTCACCAAAAAGGATGTGCACTGCCCTCTCTGGTCTGTATTATACACTGTATTGCCCAGGAAAACCACCCAGGGCAGCTTTTCTTTTTACTTCATTGAGTTGAATCAGGGAGATGAAGAGAGATGAAGTAGGGTGAAAAAATTCCAGAAATCATTGTTATTTGGAAACTTTTACTACTCAAAGCTTGCATATGCAAGTGATCTGGAAATACCTTCTGAAAAGTTATTACTTTATTAAGCAAGCAAAGTCAGATTCATCCTGGACATTCAGGAGAGTATCTGAAATGAGGCTGGACCATGCCTGTGGTCAAGGTAAGAGATTGACAGGCAAGGAGGGCTGAGAACTTGGACCCAAGGGCAATCTGGTTAAGATCTGGTATAAGATGCTACCTTACTGAAATACCTTAAAGAACTGTTGTCACTGAAAAGTTTTCCACTGACTGGGAGTATTTTCCAGGCAGTCCCAAAGGAACTACTTCAATGCCTGATTCTATTCAACATTTTCAATAGTGAGCTAGATAAAAATTATTACACATGACCATACAGAAAGTGATTAAAAATTATGAGGAAAGGGCATTATGCATAACAGTGTGTCTCACTTGCTAAATTTGGCCTCTAAATTTAGTATAAGTTAGTAATGTAAAATGCAAAGTTATATTTGTAGAAACCAAGAACAGAGGTAAGACCTACAAGTATGATGGACTGTCTCCTGAAAAGAAGTGACTAAAAAGCATCTATGAATCACAGTAGACTAACAACTAAACACAAACCCCTGGTGCATTGCTATCACTGTGTTGCACACAGTACCGGTGGAAGTAATCCAAGGAGATTGCATATAGGTCTAGGAGATATGTCTAGAAAAAAGTTGTTGAAAATTCAGCAGTATAGAAAATAACACAGAATAATTTGAGGGTTCTAAAAAATACCGTTCAGTGAGGGACAAAATAGATCTATCCAGTTTTATCAAAAAGATAAAGCTATAAGATTACAGAATATAAATGCATTTGTAGGTAGAAGACACCAGGTGCCAAGCCTATTTCATCTAGCATGAGAGAGCAAAACAGGAACCAGTGGCTTGAAGTTGAATCCACAGAAATTCCTGTGAAAGCTCAGGCACAAAATTTCAGTGACGATAACTTGTAAACATTGAATTTTCCCATTACTGACAAAAAGCTTCAATTACAGACTTGATAGATTTTCAAAAGATGTGCCTTAGAAAAACAATCTGAAGTGCAATGACCTATTATGAGCAACTAGATGATCTAGCAATTTTAGTCTCAAATTTATATATGCCAAATGACAACATAATCTCTCTATCATATGTCACACATTCTCTGTATTTCTCAGACTTTACCAAAACAGACTATGCAAATATTTTTTGTATTTAAGAAATGTTATTAGTGTCGCTTTCATCTTTCTCCAGCAGTAAAATAAATCCTCTGCTATCAGGAGTATAACTGTGCGGACATCTAAAGAAGAGTGAAATGATCACTAACACACTGTAGAAATGTAATAATTAAATATAAATTGCTTTTTCACACATAATATGACAAGTGCAAGGTCTGATATTTCAGCAATGACATGACTGATAGAAAGTACTGCACACATTCCATTTCCTTGCCAATGATGTGCCCTACCAATGGTATACTGCTCCCTCTTCTACACTGATGGATCACAAAATACTAGACCTTAATCCTGTCACTGGTGCTTTACAGAATATTGCCTGTCCTGGGCTTCGGGCCATACTGAAAGAAATTTAACATTTGTGGTGGAAGCAGAAAGAATGAAATATTGCTCTAGGAAGATATTTTTTTCCCCTGCTTTTCAAAAGAGAAAGTTCATCTTAAAACTAATCAGTAGCTTAGAATGTTAAAATAAATCCCAGCAGAAATTTATGAGCCAAGTGGAGTAACAGAAATAGGTATCATATGGGTATTACAACCACGTCATCAACTGTGATATATGGTAGGATTACAGAAGTATGTGTTTGGACCTTAAAAGAAAGCCAGTGGAAACATCTGAAGTGCAAAAGTACAGGATTGCTATTGATAGCAACAGTTAGAATAGAATAGAATAGAATAGAATAGAATACAATAGAATAGAATAGAATAGGATTCAGTTGGAAGGGGCCTACAATTATCATGTAGTTCAACTGCCTGACCAATTCAGGGCTGACCAAAAGTTAAAGCATGGTATCAAGGCTATTGTCCAAATGCTTCTTAAACACTGACAGGCTTGGGGCATCAGCTGCCTCTCTAGAAAGCCAGGTGCAGAGTTTGACCACCCTCTCAGTAAAGAAATGCTTCATAATGTCCAGTTTAAACATCTTGTCATGGGTTATCAGGGAGAAGAGCTCAGCACCTCCCTCTCTACTTCCACTCCTCAGTAACCTGTAGTGAGTGATGAAGTCACCCCTCAGCCTCATTTTCTCCAAACTAGACAAGCCCAAAGTCCTTAACCACTCCTCATAGGACATGCCTTCCAACCCTTTCACCAGCTTTGCTGCAAACCTTTGGATGCAACCAAGGATCTTCACATCCTTCTTAAATTGTGGGGCCCAGAACAGCACACAGGACTCAAGGTAAGGCTGCACCAACACTGAATACAGAGGGTTAATCACCTATTTTGACCGGGAGGTTATACTGTGTTTAATGCATCTCATCACATTTATTATATGATGCAAAAAATTACACAGATTGTGTGACTAATGCTAGATATGAGATAGATATTCATACAAGTTATTCAGAAAAAAATGCAACAGATTGTGATGGGACCCACTCCTGAGTTGGATGGCAGACAAACTTAACACAAAGGACTGCTGCCTTACTAATCTTCTCTCCAAATTCTTAGGTCAGTCCTCAACACTGTACTTACAAGGATAGATATGTTTGGAAGCAAATGACTAACAGTTATTTTGCCAAGTCACTCTAAGAAGCTAGAACTAGTCATGGAAAACACTTGCCACTGGTTAGAGATCTTCAGGACTCATGGTCAAGGAACACCCTATACCAAATATTAACACTCCACAAAAAAGCATATGTGCCTTGAGCTTGTGCTGGAATGGATTAAAAGACATTAAGACACTGCAAAAATGCATAGATGTACTTTTATGTTTCTCATGAAAATTCCTCTTAAGTGCTTTATAATGGGTAAATTAATGACTATGTTTGTTTCTTTTCCTAAAATTAATGTTTGAGGCTTTTTTCTGACAGGTTCACATGCGCAAATATTAGCAGGTTCTGTATCAAAGGCATATAGCAAACTTAACCGTAAAAGTTACTTTTGGGGAAAAATGAAAATAAAAGAGGGTAGGGAGAGAGAGAGAAAGGGAAAGGGGAAGGCTCCCCAGAGGCCAACTGTGAAGAGAAGTGATGGGAGTTCCCAGGGAAGTGTTCTCTCCTAGGAGGTGTCCAGCAACTTGGCTGAAAGTTTACAGAGCTGAAAGCAAAAAGCAGACTACAAGAACAGAAGAAGATCCTTACCACTACAAAGTCTAAGGGACCAAAAAGCACTGTGCAATATCACCATTACATGTCAAAGTTAAATTACAGGAAAAAAGAATATCTCTGTAATTGTGAGGAACAACAGAATTTGAACTCAAAGAAAGATTCTTGGTTTATCAATTAATTCAACAGTTCTAGCCATTGGGGGAAAATTGTGTCTTTTCATCTGGCTTCCCAGGTACTAATCAATTCTTAATTATCCTTAACCTTTTTCACCTGCTCCCACTGTTTGTGACATAAAGATTAATGAGTGACATTCTAAAGAACACAGTATCACACTTGGAGACAAAGGGATTCATGTATTATTCACTCTACATAAATATATATCATTACCCCTTTTTGACCTAAGCAGTTAGCCAGACTTTGGGGCTGTCAGGTTGTTTGTGTGAGGAAATGCTGGTTATACAATCTTGTTTATTTACAACATTTAAAAATGAAAAATCTTTTTCTGTGAACACAAAAAGAAACAAGTCTCTCAGTTCACAGCTCTGCCCTGGAGTTCTCAGTCCCAAAAGCTGCCTTTCTAAGAACAACCTCCCCAACACTGGTTCAGGCTATGCCTGGTACTTCCTTGGTAGCTCCTCTCTTTTCTCCTCTGAGTTTTCTGCCTTAACAACACAACAACCCCAAAACACCTCAGCAGCCTTTCATCTGCTTTTCTTTCATACCAGAAATATGTACCCAGGTCTGGGACTAAGCCTGCAGTCTAGTTCTTTGAAGAACCAACTGTTGTTTTGTTACCTAGTTCTTGTGCTCCTTTCTCTTTGTGCAGAAACAACACATTTGGAGGAGTTGAGGGGCTTGAGAGGTCAAAGCACAAAGCATAAGAAGGAAAATGCTGCTGTGTAGTCAAAGTAGGGAAAAAGACAGAAGAAACCACTGTACATAAAAAAAGAAAAAAAACATGCCTCAGGAAAACCCGGGGAAAAAATCAAATAGACTGGAAGAGATGAAACTGAAACTGGAGATTCATTTGAGCACTTACCCACATTCACAAGTCTTTTCCTCCTATGGTGCCCACAGCCAAGTGCAACAAACTTGTGGAAGACAATCCTTTCCTAAATGCTAGACTGGAAAGAAGTATTCCTAGTTTTGTTTGTAATGCTGAGGAAAAGGGGAAGGCTATTCTGAAATCCTGCTTTGTTCAGCTGAAGATTGAAGTGCCTTTCTGTTTTCTGCTGTCCTTTTCCTAAGATAATCTAATTTCTCCTGATCAGAGATTGAGTGATTTATTCTGGCTTCTGCCAAATGTCATGGCAGCCAACAATCTGTCAGAGGCTGTCCTTGCCTCTTCCATGCTCTACTATTCCTTTGAGGCCATTTGGGACAGGTGCTTGGAGAAGGGTATTCTGACTTTATGGAAGGGAAAGGTTGAGGTCCTTAGGTCACTTCTGCAGATTTAATGGTTTCATACCAAACAGGAATCTGGCTTAAGAATTATGATAGATGAGTCCTTTGTCTGACTCGCTGATCTGGACAGCAGTGAGGTAAGTGAGAATTGGTCTAGCATTTTAAATCAAGGTCTGTAAAACAAAGAAGCATTTTTTTTTCTGTTAATGTAAATAAGAAAGAAGGTTACATGGAGACACATGAGATATACAGAAGACTCAGCAATATACCTATAAACGTGCATGAATTGAAAACAACCCCTGCACATAGGAGCCAAGAAAACCCCCTGTCTGACCTTTATGCTCATTTAGAACCTGTTTTGATAGATGAGGTGTACTTTGAGTGGGTACTTAAAATTGGTGCATATCCTCTCCTCAGGTGTATTCTAAAAGTACAGTTGCTCTAGTTCTCCTGCACAGACTACAAGTGCAGTAACAGCTTTCAAAGACTGCCAGGTAATTATATTGTGCCAGGAGACATGTCACAAATAAACACTGAACTGAAAAAGCATTTGTAGCGCCTTAGTATATCAACCACTGATCCAAGTACTTCTCACAATTTAGAAGTTTAATCTTGAACTGTATATATATTCAGAATTTAGTATTTTGAAAGGAATAAATGTCTCCTCAACTATTGCCTTATTCAAAACCTTGGACTTTTCCAAGGATAGACATGTATCTTTGTGTGTGGCAACATGAACGGTGATGTAACAGTTTACAAATCCCTCTCCAAAGCAGAGAGTCTATTCCTCACTGTGGATTTGCTAATATTTTAAGTATCTTTAGATATTCTGCACCATACAGTCAAATTCTTTACAGGAATATGTGTGCTTATGTAACTAAGCTGCATCAGAGCCCATATGCTTGCTTTACTGCATGGGAGCATGAATGTGCTATTTCAATTCTCTCTTTACTGCCCTCATTTAAAGAATAACATTTTTCCCTTCTGGTCCATGACTAAATATGTAACTAGAGTTACTATAACCTGAAGAGAAGTGAAAGACAGTGGGAAGATGAGGTTGTGTCCAGGGAAAAACATGAAGGAGGGGGTTCTTGCACTCTGCCACTAACTGTAGCGTGGGTGGGAGCCTCTAAACAAATGGATACAGCATGGGAAATGAACAAGAGGAATTACAAGTTCTTGCATATCTGTAGAAAAGTGATATCATGGGGTCAGAGAAACGTGGTGGGGCAGCTCACACAACTAAGTGCTGGAATGGCTTCTTGTCCATATTTTTAACATCAGAGGACAGACCAACACAAGTGACACTGTGGTATGTATGTAACATATCACCTGATCAGGAATACAAGAAGATGAAAGCTTTTTTAGGCACAACACTTCCACATACCCTGGTATGCACAAGAACTTCAGCCACTCTGGCGTCTGCTGGGAGGACGTACAGCTGGGTGCAAACAATCTGGGGGATTTCTGGAGTGTGTTACAAGTTCCTCCTGATGAAGGGGATCAACTGACTAGGGAAACGCTCTACTGAACCTGTTAGTCTCACATAACTAAGAACTGGCCAAGGATGTGAAGATCAAGGGAAGCCATGGCTGCAGTGACCTTAAGATCATGGATTTTTAAATTCTGAGAAAAGGGAGGAAGACAAATAGTAGAATCACAACCTTAGACCTAAGGAGAGCAAATTTCAGCTTGTCAGGAATCTGCTTGGTAGGATCCCATGGGAGACATTGTCAAACAAAAACTGAAAACTCAGGGAAGTAGCTACTTACTTTCTGAAATACTTACACATTTATGCAACTTCTACTATGCAATGTCCATACTTATGCTATAGTGATAATAGTACAGAACAGAGATGGAATCATTAATCACCATCTACTCAACTCTTCAAAAATGTGAGCTGAAATTAGAAGACTATGATAGAATCTAAATATGAAGACTAAGTGGTGGTTAACATTTGCATAAGATATGTAATATAGGCAATATTAAAAATATGAATTATATAATGCAATACACTTATTATAATGAACATCTACTATATATATAACAATGTATAAAAAATAGATGTGTCATAGTTGTCCCGTAAATATGTATACAATCATGTATACCAGGGCAGAAAGGCTGTTAAGAAGATATAACATCTGTAAATGTTCATCAAAGTAAATTTTGGGATTTCAAGATTTTTGAAAATCTAGCCCTTGTTAAAGTATAGATTA
Organism: Eurystomus gularis; assembly: GCA_013400335.1. Lineage (NCBI taxonomy): Eukaryota > Metazoa > Chordata > Aves > Coraciiformes > Coraciidae > Eurystomus > Eurystomus gularis. The sequence continues at coordinate 61,939 of VZZY01005581.1, forward strand.
GGAAACAACCTCAAATAAGCAAGTATGGATAGAGGGTGGGACAAGCTATGCAGGAGTCACAAGACTTCAAGCAAGGAATGTTACTTCTCTAGGCTTGCTGTATACAGTAAAGGGAGAGCATTTTCTCTGGAAGACACCTCAGAGCAAACTAAACTATGCTGCTACTCTAAAGTATTTTATAAAGGGACCTCTACTAAATTCTGAATAAGCCTAGAGAAATTAGCTTCCTGTGCCTGAAGTTAGCAATTGTAAATACCCCCTGATGTCCCACTTTATACTGTCTTTTATATAAAAGTAGATCAAATAATTGGGCTTTCATAAAAATATGGCAAAGGTACTTGTGCAAATAAGGAAGACTTCTTTGATGTAAATTTGACTTTTGAACTTTAGGAGATGCGTGATGATATTACACTAAATCAGAAAGCATCCCTGTGGTTGGGAAGACAAAGATAAAAGCGGGGTATAGATTTATTCTGCCTCCATTTCTCTCTCTTTGACCATCAGTTGGAATTCTAAACTAATGAGTAAAGGAAAAAAATATGATGTTAACATTTAAATATTAACATTTTCTTTTTTAAAAAAAAAGTAGAGTCTTTTTTTGCTTACCTTTATTTACCACTTAATAACTCCATTTGTGTAGGTAACATTTAGACCCTCATTCCAGGATGAAGACAAGAAATACACATCGAAAGTTTGTTTAGGTACAAACTGCAAGATCAGGTTCTTTGTAAGTTGGACTTTAAAGCAGAAAAAAAAAAAACATGCTAGACTGTAAGACAAGTTCGCCAAATGTCTAATGAAACTTGTTTACACAGCACTATAGTAAAAATACAGATGTTATGTATGTGCATCCTAAGCACGTCACATCACTAGTCTCAAACATTTTATATCACCCTGAAGGTCCTTTAGACAACAGTTTGTAGCCAATTTTTTTGCTTACTCTGTTGTTTTTCTTTTCCTATTTACATGCCTTGAATATGTACAAGGTTAACTTTGAAAGAGGTGATGCATTCCCTCTGTGCTTTCCATATTGGGAAAGATATTTTGGATACGTATCTGTTTTATCTTTATTTGAAAGTATTTCACAAATAGATTGTTTTATATTTCTCTTCATGATCAAAAGAGAAAAAGACTGAATAAGACGTGATCAAAAGAAATTTAAAAACAATCCCAAAATAATTCATTTGAGCATAAACACATAAATAAATGCAAGTCAAGTAAGACTTAACATACAGATGGCAAATAAAAATCATAAATAAATAACAATAAACTTATGACTGTGCATAAGACCCTTCATGCAGTACAAAGTATCTACAAAGACAAAATCAGTAGCAAATAGTGTTTTTACTCTTTCTATGTAAAATTAAATTTTCTGCTTAGAGATTTATTGTAAAGATATCTTGTTTCTGCAACTCTGCATGGACTATAGCATATCTATTATAGCTTGATATGCAGAATGATTTTTACAAAGGAAAATAATCAGAATAACCACCACTCATGTCTTAGGAATGTCCTTGGGTTCCAAAAAGAAAGGCAAAAAAAAAATGTCAGTATCCTTAGTGGAACGTTTGGTATTAAAACATTGAAATGAACATACCGTTAAGTGTCTAAGCTTAGCAAGTAATTCAATATTGAATACTGTTTCAAAGGCTGTACCTTTGTCTTTAAGATGTATGACGGTGTTCCCCGAAGACATAGGGATACTTTTCAGTGAGTAATTGTACAGAGTGGAAAAGTTTCTTTTGCTTGTTCTGTATGCTATAAGGCAGGGGTCCTCAAACTATGGCCCGTGGGCCGGATACGGCACTCTTTTTCCTCTTTTTTTGTGCACTACTACAAATAAAATATGTGCAGTGTGCATAGGAATTCATTCATTTTTTTCCAAACTATAGTCCGGCCCCCAACAGTGTCTGAGGGACAGTGAACCAGCCCCCTGTTTAAAAAGTTTGAGGACCTCTGCTTTAAGGCAATTACCATGCTGTAAATATTTGGTAGGCCAATAATTAAGTCAATCAACATGAGGTAACAAACTCATTGTCCAGTACTTACTTACTATTGTAAATAATCTCTAATATGCCCTAGACAATCACTATATTATGATATGGAATTCACTCAAAATCAAATAAGGGATGACTTACTCATATAAGAGGTGAAATTAAAAGCTTTGTGAGAAAAATCTCTATAGGTTCTTTCTAAAATCAATGAAGAAGACAAAGTTCTCAAGAGCAGTTTAATTAGGGTCTAATTCTTGGATTATATTATATTATTTCTATCCATAGAAGAAGCCTTTCAGTTAGCTATAAAAAAAAGCCTAGGGAAACTAGGGAAATATAGGTGTTATGAACACCCTCCTCTGTCAGAATAAAATTGGAACTGTGACTGCTGAATTGCTATTACAGCTTAGAGTGCAAAATCTTAAATTAATAACCATTAAGTCTGAAAAAAAAGAGGAAAAAGCCTCCTAAGGTTATATCCAAATGGATATAGAATGGACGATAAATGGTTACTCACACCTTCTAGTCCTAAACTTCAAAATAATGACTAGGGAATGCATTTCCTGGGATGTCCCAAGTGATTTACAGATTTATGATTCTTCTCCAATATTAATATTACCACTGAGCCCTGGGGCTACTGTCAGACTTTTCAACAGATAGTGTTATAACATTTTCAACAGCTTAAAGACAAGGAAGACAAGTAACATTAAAGTGGAGGATAGAAGACCAAAGTCATATACCTGTATGCTAAATTACTTATCTACATCTGGCAATTTCTTGCACTTTTATAGATAAGATTGGTGGGACTGCTTGTTATTCGGGTTGATTGACATTTCCCATTACAGTATTCTGCACTTAGCTGCATATAATCTTGTAAAATTTCATTGGTTTTAACTGAAACTTCTTAATTCAGAGGGCAAACTCTTTTGGAAACTCTTTGCCAAGCTGATTCAGCTCCTCCTGAGGGTAAATATAGGGTAAGTTATATCATAAACTCAAGGAAAAAGTATTCTAAGGGCTATTTGCCCTGGAAAGATCTGGTACTCAATGCTTTGACTTAAGGCATATTTCTAAAATGTGCCTTATACTTATGCAAATATATCTAAAATTGTCCAGGTTGAAAAAATTCCAGATGTTGCCATTTACACACACTCTGTAGGAACTTTTGATATTAAGAGTTTTGGCTTGGTGTAGACACTTTCTTTTCTGAGTGAGCCTGCTTCAGCCACTGCAGAGTAATACTTTCTATGCAGCTGCTAGTTTGGAATGGGTGTGGGTAATGAGGAGTCCAGGAGAAAACTCTGTCAGTTTGTACATAGAGCAGGAGCACTCTCCTGTGCATTCACTGAGCACAGAGGAACTGTGGACATTCAAAATTTGAAAAGAAATAAGCTGAGCTTAAATGGGTATGAAAAAGTGAATTAGGGCCAAAAAAAATCCCCCCAGGGGAAGGCAGTACAAAATTGGAACTAGAGTGCTGTGAGTTAACAGCAACTGCACAACAGTAGAAACTAGAAAGTGAAACCACAAACTGGATTGGCAAAGACACAGCAAGACAGAGAGAAGAACAAGAGCCAAGGAACAGGATGCAAGTAGGTACAAAGAAAGAACCAGAGGGGTTAGTGAGCAAAATCAGCTGGCTAGGCATTGGGGCTGAGATTGGGAAGTGAGATGGAAAGGGCAAGTGTGAGGCCATGGGAGAGATCTCAGGAAGAACTAGGATACTGGAGGGAAGCAGAGGAGGTACATACCATGCCATGCATGCAGGAATGCGGGCACAGGAGGAACAGGAAAACTAACCGAGGAGCAAAGACAGACCTGGGACTAAGCAAAGAAACTGTGGAAAAGATAGGGTATGATGGCACCAGAACATTGAGTGGGATAGAGAGTATGGCAGAAGTCTGGAGTGAGGGCAGTAGTTGGATAATGCCCTGCTGCATCCTGTCACTATGGAAAAGGCTAAGGAACCTTCCTCTGAAGAGTGCTGTGTAAAGTCTGCCTGGTCAGTTGAACAGTCTCCTAGTTATTCAATAAATTATTTAATAAAGAAGTCATTTGATCACTAGGTAATGTAGTCAAGTGACCAGAGAACGAATACCTGTTCTTAATGTGCTCATTTCAAAGCTCTAAGTATAGTATCTCAGGTTCTCAACTTGTAAAAAAATGCTGGACCCCAGTGCAAAAGTCAAGGTCTATAAGACTGAAATTCACTTTATTCGTCACACCTGGCAGTGACAAATGAACAGTATGGCTAGAAAAACTTCATGTACTACTTAATCACAAATTAGTATAAACCATTACAGCGGGGTCACTAAGGAAAAGGTGATATAAATTTGAGTTTGATCAGTGCATGAACATAGAACATGATTACTTGACATCGTCATTAGTAAAAACAGGAAGCAGCCTTAGGGGCAGCTTGAAAAATGCTCTATCTTCTGCTTTTAGTGAGATTATATAGAGTTACATTTCTCCTTTGGAAAACAACACACTTCTTAAGCACATGCAGCGATATGGTAGCATTTTCTCATTTTCCTGTTTTACACTGGGGATGTATTTATCTTTCAGTATGATAAATAAAAAGTTCTACACAACTCTGCACATTAAACGATGCCAGAGCATAAAAGTGGCAATGCTGCTTCATATTACAGGAATATAAATAGATAAAATGCACAATCTTTCAAAGTATTTTCAGAAACTTTACATTTTATTATTGATATGTAAATAAGTGGTAAAACACACCAAAGATAAGGCAGTTTTCAGTGCTATAAAATTTATATAGACTAAAATATTTTCATATGTATGTGAGTGAGAGGAGGAAGGAGCAGTGCCTCACAGATCAAACATTATCATAATTTTCTATACGCCCTGAGATACCTACACTGACACAGCAGCTTTCAAGACTATAAAAAATGTTTCTGTAAATACATTAACAACAAAAGGAGGGCTAAGGAAAATCTCCATTCCTTATTGGATGCAGGGGGAAACACAATGACCAAGGATGAGGAAAAGGCTGAGGTACTGAATGCCTTCTTTGCCTCAATCTTTAACAGTAAGACCTGTTGTTCTCTGGGTAGCCAGCCCCATGACGTGGAAGACAGGGACAGAGAGCAGAATGAAGGCCTATAATCCCAAAGAAAACGGTCGGTGACCTACTACACCACTTAGATGTACACAAGTCAGTCTGACCTCAGTGCCAGGTAAGGTTAGGGAGCCTACCATCTTGAGTGCCATTAAGCATCACACAAAGGACCACCAGGCAATCAGGCCCAGTCAGCATGGATTTGTGAACAGGCTGCCTCAGGGAAGTGGTGGAGTCACCATTCCTCAAGGTATTTAGAAGACATGTAGATGTGGTGCTTAGGGACATGGTTTAGTGGTGACCTGGCAGTGCTGGGTTAACAGTTGGCTTGATGATTTTAAAGGTCTCTCCCTACAAGAAGAATTCTATGATTATATGATTCAGTTGTTCAAAACATTTCGGCTTTCTGACAAAACAGTTGAGAAATGCATTTCCAATTTCTCTTTAAGATTTCCTGTTTGACCCTCCAAAAGATGTCCTTATCTTTTTACTATGTAAAAAAATGGGATTTGTTCATTACACATAAATAACATGAACCTCTGGCCCTTTATTCTGCCTTCCATCAGTCTGTTTAAATATCCCTGGCTGTGGGTTTTCATCTTGACTATTAATGTTGCCACTAAATATCATACCTAGCAAAATCTGAGAAAGTAAGCACAACCTCCCAAGTCATAACATGAATGTCATATAACATATAATCAGAAGCATATTGTAAATGACCAGAAAACAGAAAAAAAAATGTTCTTTCATCAGTGGCCTAGCATTTTAAGAGATACCTGGAGTTACATAATTTTAAATTGCAATTGTGATTGTCAAGTTAATGGCATCCTTTTGAATGTGCTATTTCACTTAAAGGTAGTTTAAGTTTTGGGCTTCATTCAAGTATTTTCATTGCTGCAGGATTTTTCCCCTCTTTGTGGCTGTCATTGCAACAAGGATTGCTTTTTAAAAAGTCACATAATTTGCTAAAACCTCTTAGAGTAAAACCTTTCATGAAAGTTTATGGATGTATTTTTAAAGGAACACTACAAAGTATTATGTTACAATACATATATGTGGGAACAATGACCCTTCTAAGCACTCAATTTACAATGAGAAAAGACTATAATGTTTTACAAAGCAATTGTTCTATCTTTCCTAAATTACAACCTTAATTGTAACTCAGCAAATGTTTCTAGGCATCTGTAACAAACATTATGAACAGGATGATCCTGATTACACTTTTTTTTTCCCAGAGATTATATCTTCCTTCTCTAGTTCACCTGTTTAGCAGCCCTGACAAAATTCCAAAGCAGAGGAGCACCATCTAGTTGTTTCTATAGCAAAGTTGCTGCCCTTTTCTTTAAAAGTATGTAGTGTTTTTGACAGTGTTCTTTTCAGACGTTGTTATTAACAAGAACATGTTAAACAATCATAACAGCTTCAGGTATATTCAAGCATTAACTCCCTTTGTACTGTTTATATTGATTTTTACATGAATGCAAGAAGATATTCAAACAAGGAAGAACTCAGCATCACGTAGTGGCAGGAATGATCTCAGGAATTCCTTTGTCCTATTCTCAGAGATGTGAGTAAGCACTGCTAGCACAGTCAGCCTCTGTTAAACTCCTCAGCAAAGGGAAAAGTGGCAGATGTAAGAGATACAGCTTGCTAATGTGGGGTACTCTCTACTGGCTCTTCAGCCTTTCCTAAAGCAAACACGTATCACTCAGGTGGGTTTAGCTCATTCACTTTTTAAATTTAACTGTAATATCTTTACAGTTTTTGAGGCAACACAATCAGGATTTTTAGTCCTAATTTTAGCAGCATTGTCCTTATTGAATTCAGCATACGCATTTTATGCAGATTGCAGAAAAGTGCAGAGTCAGGATCTTTGTTGTAATCAGCTCACCCGCAGACAAATACTGCAGACTATCCACTAAAAAATTAAAATGGATAATTTTACCTATGAATTTTATAGTTCATCAGCATTCTTCCATGTAGTATATGTATTAGCACTGGAAGAAAACAAGTACTTGGCAAAAACATAAAACCTAAAGAGACTTACATAAGTCTGCCTATAAGAGAATCTGGCAGGAAAATTAAGAAGGTCATTGTATTGTTTTTACCTTTTCCAAAGTGAAAATTATCTTCATCCTGAAAAAATTCCAAGGCTTGTTATCCAAAGGCACCTGGAGACCTCCACTATATTCTAGACATTAACTTAAGAAATCCAAAAAGAGAGAAGAAAAGCTACCTTGTCATAGGCATATTTATTTGCCCTTGGCTGTTAAAAAACACAAACATCTCCAAGTTACATACTAAACAGGCTCAATTGCTAGACTGGGATGAATAAAATCAGCAATGTATTGACCGTTCTCAGAGACAACAGAATACAAGTAAACTAAAGGTGGAGAAATGTGCACAGGTCTATAGATTTAATGAGGGAGTTGCTATGGGACAGCAAGGAAGACCACAAAGCACATTTATATACGTCTTCAGTGTTATGGTAGAGTTTGTAAAGAACTATTAATTGACTGGGAAAAAAAAAGGACTAAAGAGCTTGAAAAACAACAGTCCAAGTCATTCAAGGTAGAAGTTTGTCTTAACCTGTTATATAATTCACTTTATAAAAGTTGGTACCCTGGGAAACAGATGGATGCTACAAATTCAATTTTTTGAAAGAACTGTTAGAAGCAGCTTTCCATGACTCCTAATGAGATCAAGGTTTAATATGAAATGAGCTAAAGCATTCTAATATTGGAAAAGAGCATTTGAAGTTAAAATCACCAAAGTATATTTTCATGAACTAGCACTAATGGCAGAAATGTTGCCCTTCTTTGGCTTTGCTTTGCCAGGAACCACTAAGCTACAGAAACTGCAGAGACTGAAAGAAAAAATTCCTTTAAAAAGGGCAGATGGCATCTCATTTTCTATTTGGATCCTGGAACCCTGCTGAACTTTCATAATCTGGATCCTGAAAATTGTCCTGACCTGTCAGATGAACATAACTAAAAACAAATAAACAAACCCAATAATAATAAACACAAATACAGAAGAGCTGGTAATTTCACATTTAGGAAAGCTAGAATAACCAATACATTTTACAGAACGGTATTAGGACCATTGTGCCAACATCTATTATGCTTCTTAAATCAAAGCCTGGTAACCCTGAATTAGTTAAAAAGAGAGAGAAAAGCAAACAGGGGAAGCACTTCAATACCTCTATCAGTCAGCTACCCGCACTGGAAGTGGAACAGTGTGTCACAATATTACAGCAAAGTTACTGGCAAATCTCCAAGGTAACAGCTGTACCATAACCAGCAAAGTCATACATCATAACAAACAATCTCTGTAGGAACAGAGACCATCTAAATAAAATAAAATTTAAAAAAAGTTCTGATTCTCTGCTTCAGAAGATCTAGACTTTGCTAGGTTGCTTTTGATGATCGGCCCAGCCATGATGCCCCAGATGACTATGTGCTTTCTGCATCCATGCAGCAGGTCCTCTGAATATCTGAATTAAACCCTAAGAAGTGGCATGTCCTTGTGAAAACAAACTCTTCCACAGATACCAGTAAGATGCAGCAAGGCTTTCCTATGTTTTTTTTAACCCCTTTTTGTCTATACTACACAAATTTGTTGATTGACCTCACTGTCCCCAATGCTGCTGCCTTTCACCAAACACATTGTGTCAGTATGTGAAAAAAAGAGGTCATTTGTGAGACTGGGGAAAGTTGAGAAAGAGTCTGAGCCTCGAGAAACCTCTATCTAGAGAGAAGCAATATCCTGCATGGTAATGTCCCATTTCATCCCGCTCCCAGTCTTTATTCACAGTGAAAGGTGAGAATTGTCCCACACATCTCCAATGAGGTACTAATTCCACACCTCCTGCTGAGTTGAGGAACGAATATCAAGCAAGGGAATAATACAGTACAGACATCTCAAGCACTCAGAAATGCCAGAGAGACTCGAAAAACACTTAAGCCCTCTCTGTGGGCAGCAGGTTCATACCATGGCACCATGGTTGTATTTGTTTTGAGGAGGAGAGCTGTCACTCCAGAAAAACTGAGAGAAAAGAAAGAGTGTAATGTTGAGCTGTGCCTAGGGCTCCAATTTTCTACCTAAGCTATGGGTACACTTACCACAAATGTCTCACTTTTTTGTTCATATTTTGTTCTTTTTGTTTTGATGTCGACTGCTGCAAGCTGCTCTTTACACGTGGGTCCATAGAAGCAGCCTGAGCAAGGAGAATGAATGCTCTAGAACTGACCTCCTCCCACTCACACCTTCCTCTTTCAATGCCCCAGTGAGCTGCTGGCCAAGAACCAAGGGGCAGGAATCTGCAGAGGAACTGGAGTGCTGCAGCTGCTGTTCCTGGTCCAAAATGAAGTTTCCGGGCTTTTTCTTTTTTCATTTGTTTTTCAAGAGGGAAAAGCCAGGACAATGGTGAGGTCAAAAGAGTAGCAAAGGAGGTGTTATGACACTGTATCAAGGGAAAGTACACTGAGCATTCTGGCAAAGAGGGGTAGTCAACTCTACTCTGTTAGGGAGTAACACTAACATTTTTTGTTGATTTCTGGGTTTGGGTGGAGATTTTTTATGGTCAGTACAAAGTCTCTGTTAGCTTGGCTTACTGATATGATACTTGTTTAAGGAAAGATTCAGTTTGGACCTAAAGTAGCTGCTACAGTGAACAGAGACTGACCTCTCAGGTGAGAGACAGAGGTGGTGTTGCTGCTGAGCAGGAAGCATCAAGGACATCATTGGTCGCGCCAGGCAATATTAGCACACGCAATTCAACCCTTTTCATTTCCAGTACTGAGGAAAGTCCTTTTTTCTCTCCTTTGTGTAATAGGAATTTAGATGAGAATTCATGCAGTCAGTATGTAGTGGGTTTGCTTTGTAAATGCAGTTGGCCAATTTGGTATTACATGGTTGATGAGTCTAGTAACATTTTTTTGTTCCCTAAAGATTTTTTGTTTTTTAATGTTTGTGAATAAGTAGCCAACAGTCATTGCCAAAGACTTGCTTCCTTACTAACAATCTTACCTGGACCTCAGCCATGGTCCTTCCCTGCTACTCTCCCATTTCTCTGAAACCATCTTGCTCTCTCTGCTTCCTCTTTCTCTGCTGCAAATACTGTTGATGAGGGAGGAAAGCACTCTCTCCTTAAAGAATATGTGCAACTCCATCCTGTTTACTCCACGTTCAGTCTGACCTCCTGGTCAAAACAGCAGAGCTGCACCATTTTATCACAATAAATTACTGCCTCTTGAAACAATGAAACTTGAGTTGAAATGTTTCTTCTGAGTATAACAGGACATAAGGGCACCTAGGAAAAAGCAATGAACAAACATTAACTAATTAGTTCTTAAAGCATTCCTATGCTACAGGGAAGTAGGAATAATTAAACCAGACTGAGAAAACAGATGCATCTCTTGACATCTTGAAAATATATCAATGCAGGTTTCTCACATTAAAAAGTAAAAACGTTTACATAAACTCCCCCCACAATACCTTATTGGTACGTGCTTACCTTCAGAAATGAAACCCTTTGGTCATTATCTATGAATCACTTTGGTCACCCTTGCACTTAGTAAATAATGTCTTTATCTATGTTGGTCAGATAGCCTATTTTCAGAGCAGGAGAGAAAGAAGAATGTTCCTTAATGTAAAATAAAACTATTGCAAAAATTTCTAGCTGTGTTTCCTTTTAAGTTTCTAGGTAACTTCTGAAACTCAACTGAGATTGAAAAGTTATGTAAGAATAGTTTTAAACAAAGAAGAAACTGCTTTCTCTGCCTGCAGCATTTCAGATTAATGATGTTCCTGACTTTCTCTTTGTAACCAGAAGCATTGATCAGGTTTGATTTATGTAAAGATCATCTTCTGGTAGGCTTCTTTCTTGTGATGTGATGAATATAATCTAATTTTCTAAAACTCAATATGCTTGTTTTACAAGCAGAAATTTTTTTTCTTGATTCTTGCTTTTTTCCCTCCAGATTATGTACATTTCCTGCCTTCACCAATCAAACATAACTTTTGCAGCAATACATGCCATATCCTGGCTTCATAGTCTGGGAATAGTGATCCTGATGTTATGATCAAAGACAGGTCTGGGAAAAAGACAAGGTTTTACTTTTTCTCTCTGAGGCCAGGTATGAATAAAGTCCTGAATTTTTTTTTCTCATACAACATAGGGTCACAGTCTGGAAAAAGCAAGGATCACCACTGAATAATGCAAAGAAGAGAGGCCATGTATAACATAGCTGTCAAAAATGAGGCTGTAGTTCATAATATGCTGTCTTTAATAATGAAGTACACTTAAGAAGTTTCTCATCTTAAAGAGCTCCTTCTGGACCCTCCTACTTGCCCAGAATCAGATCACTGAATTGAAGTAACATTGTTCCAAAAAATGGATCTTGGAGAAGCCATTATCTTTAACCTGAATACAGCCAACGATGCATCATGAACATCTAACAGCTTACTGCCACTAAGAGGAGACAGCAAACAACAAGGGTATTACCCTGTGTGTATGGAAGGGATAATTTCTTAAGCCTGTTTCACCTTCAAAGATACTTTATTATGGATGTACTGCATCAACATTGTGTGCCCAACTACTTAAGGTCTCTGCATTTAAAACAAAAGGAGCCACGTGTTATCCTTGGTGTTGTCCTGAAGATCAAAATACCCCTGATATTTGTCATACTGAGAATTATAATAAGCTTAATTTTTAGTAGGCTTGTTAAACTGTTGGAAACCATACATCATCCCAGCAATATTTTCTCCATGCCTCTAGTAAGACATACACATACTGAATCCAAATTTCTCCCTTTATAGGGAAAGAAAAAGACACAGACCTCACTCAGAAAAAGACCTCACTCATCCTATTTTTTCTCCTGAACTTTGCTGCTCCTGAAGTTTCTCTCTGTAAGAACACTTTGTCTCTTCCTCAGCCTCAAGAGACATTCAAATCCTTTTTATAACCCAATATATATCCAGGAAGGACTTGTTCCAACAGGAAAGCAAAGCAGATGAATTCCACATCACTGAGTGAATTCCTAGAGCATGAATCCTTTTACAATCCCATATGATACTTTATATACTACTTTTTATTTTAGCAAGTACAGTGATGCAACTTTTTTCCTAATAATATATTCACTTCCTTTTTGTCTGACACAATTTTGCTGATCTCTGCAAGTCCTGCTTGAGTGTGCAATGAACTATTTCTTTGCCCCAATGTTCTGCCACTTTTGAGAATGTTAGGTTTAGGCCTAATTTTTCCAAATCAATTAATAGTTTTAGATGCTCAATCTAAACTTCTCTACATGTCTTGTTTCAGAGGAAGGCAGATGATATTTTTTAAGACTATTAGCAATTTATCAAGATAGAAGAAGTTAACACAGGCCATGAACAGGCAATGAACTTGTCATTCCAATATAACAATTCATGTACATACTTTGCCTCTTGTAAACATTTTCTCACTAGTCAGTGAGAAAGGGTAATCAATTATTCACTTCCTTCTAGGTAAGTGCGGTTACTTTTCGGCAGTTATTGGACAAGTTGTTGGGCTGTAAATATAACAGGTGAATTCCATAGTGACTTCTCTATAGGCCTGTGCCTTAACAACAGAATTGTTCTATACAGTAGCCATGATGAAATCTAGGCACTCAAAATTGTCATTAGAAGTCTAATCATGGGTTTGGAGCCTACTATTCATGCCCAAAGTGCATACTGCTAGCTATATCCTCGTGATTCTTGGGCCTTCACTTCTAGCCAACAAAATATTGTGATAACTTCAACTAGATGAGCAGAAATGAATTTTAGAAATGTTATGTGGTGCTGCTGAATTGCATGAAAGAATAACTTCTTAACATTACCAACAAGCATGTGGAAATGTAACATTTATGTGGCAAATTAACATGATACAGCAAGAACAAGTTAGTCTTTTAGTTCACCTGCTCTATACCTCTGTGTTACACAATGTATCAGAACTGCATTATGTGAAGGAATAGAGAAGTTAAAGTAGTAGAACATCAAAATTACCTCATTCTTGGACTTTGTCCAAAACAATCTTTTCTCTAAAATTTTCCGATGCCTTATAAAAGTCAAATAACCATCCTCTTATCAGTCTGTGGCTTTCGGTATTTTCCGGTCTGTGAATCTCTACAACTTTTCACATCTATTGGATTATTCCATAACAAATACTGCTCATATTGCAAATCCCTAATAAACAATCTATGTATCTGTGGCTCACAGGGTCAAAACACTGTCATAATAAACATAATTCATGTAAGTGTTCTGTAAGCATTACATAATGACACTGATCACTTTTAACTGGGGAGCACTCTTTTACCTTGTTTCATTATATTTTGAAGTCTAAAAAAGTTGCTTACTCTTCTGATAGGTTTTGTTGTATTCTGATGATCCAAATATATTCTATCTCTGCCTTGCTGAAAGAGAAATTTGAATTCAAAAAGCTGAAAAGCAAATGAGTTAATCTTTAGCGCTCTCAATATCCCACCCGCCATTTACCTTCTTCTTTATAATCCATTTCTGAATTTTATTCCATTTAATGTTAGGTGGACCATACTCATTACTGGCTTCACTGGAATTGCACAAATTATTAATTTGAACACTGATGACTAAAAACATATGATAAGCAATAGAAACAACTAAAATGGGTTTGCTCTAGTTTAACATAAATGGACATTTATCTAACATTTGTCATTTGTTCTTTTGCTGCTTGCACATGTAACAGTACCTAGAGACATACTTAGTTCTGTTGCACTTTTTCCATCCAATTACCGTGATAACAGATGAATTAAGCAGAACTAGAAGCATGCAAAAAAATTTTTTGCAGCATTTATTCAAAATGATGTTTAAACATATTTGAAGAGGAGGAGGGAAATGGACAAGTAGGGTGAAAATATCCCAACTTTCCAGGTCAATTATTTTATTAGAATGTACAGCACAAAATGGCATTACATAATGAGAACTCCAGTTGGGTCTATCAATAATTTTAATAAATGCTGCACTAAAAAATATGTGCTCCATAACATTCTGGAAGACAGCATTCCCAGTGGTGATCTGCTCATAGAATCATAGAATATCTCAAGTTGGAAGGGACCCATGAGGATCATCGAGTCCAAATCCCTGCTCCTCGCAGGAGTACCTAAAACTAAACTATATGAATAAAAGTGCCATTCAAATGCTCCTTAACTCTGACAGACTTGTTGCCATGACCAGTTCCCTGGGGAGCCTGCTCCAGTGACCAACCACTCTCTCAGTGAAGAACCATGCCCTAACACAGCTTCATTCCATTTCCTCGTGTCCTGTCACTCGTCACCAGAGAGGGAGATCAGCACTTCCCCCTCCACTGCCTGCCTTGAGGAAGTTGTAGACTTCAATGAGGTCACCCTTCAACTTTCACTTCTCCGAGCTGAACAAACCAAGTGACTTCAGTCGCTTCTTTTAAGTCTTGACTCAGTTATTACTCTACCTTCTGCTGATTTCTTTTGATGCCCCTACCTCTTTATTGGAAAGAGAGAGTAAACAGTCTCTCCTCAGTTGCCCTCTCCAGGCCACTTATCATTCTGCACACTCATCATTCTATACACCCTTTTTTATAGCCCTCCCCCCCCCCCCGATTATTTTCCAGTCCATTTTGAGGACCACTTAGTCATACAGAATCTCTTGCATATGCCAATCAAGATTCTCTGAACCTGAACTCTCCTGTACCTTGCTTAACAGTGGAGACAAGATCTCCACGCTCCATGCTCCACACTGATAGCGTGTGGGCAAACTATAGTTACAAGCATAGTAGTGTTCCTCATTTTGCTGCTTATCCCTGAAGGCATAGTAACAGAAGGCTCCTCTCCTCTGTGTACCACTTCATCCTTAATACATGTCAGAAGCTCTGGTTGGCAAGTAAAGCACTTTAGATGCCTTCAAATGAGCTTTGGTCATTCACGTTAGGGAGATACAAGAAGTTCACACTTACCATTGTTCTCTTTGCTGTGTGCACTGCTTCAGGAGCTGAGTCAGCTGCAGCAAATATGAATTAGTACTTTTCCTGCCTCAGTTCACAGCCTGAACTCCAAATTTATCCTACCATCACTTTTCCTGAGACTCACATAAATTGTGGATCTCACAGCAGGATATGGAAACCTCTTAATTTGCTCTCACACATATCACCAAGACCTGCCTGAACACACACAGTGGGACAGTGTTTTTAAACAGTACCTTTTGGCCTGCTTTGCCAAGTAGGATCATAAAGCATTTTGGATACTCGTCCTTAATGTTGTTTTCCATAGTCTGGATCTGCATCTCCACAAAGAATTGTATGAAAAGAAAGCAGCCTGTGGTCCGTAGTGCAGTTCAGCACTGCTTGGGAAAGTCAGAATTCAGCACAGAATTTGAGCACGGAGGTCAGTTAAACGGGCTTCCCACCCCTTCACAGCTGCAGTCATAGCCTGAACGGCAGGCAGTGAAAGCTGCTCAGAGGGCAGATGCACAAGACTTCTGCACCAGCATGAACAACAGAGACACCTGCTTAATAGCATGTTGTCAAGTCATGCTCTCAATTACAGGATGGGATGTTATTTTTCAGCATGGTGCTGTGTTTCTCTTCTGCAATAGGCCTTTGGGGTCACAGTATGTCAAAGATATTGTCTTACTGGGTAAGTTAAAACTTAACAAGGGTAGGTCGCTATCCTATCATCAGTGTTTCACAAACTCAAAATAAAGCTAGTGCTGTGTCAGCAGATTAACGTGTATGTAAAAGGAGTGATTTCTTAAATTACAGGGTAGAAAGAGGAAATAAAATTGCTTCAGCTGAAAGAAAAAAATTAACCTCTTTTTTTCCTTTCCTGAAGAAGGTCTCATACTTACCTCATGTCAGTTTCTTGATCATGAAATCATCACTGGAAATTAAAAATGTCATCATGCTGATGAGGGCATTTAACAATTTTGTAACCTACGTGATCCATAATATTACACTTTCCTTGTGACAAGAAATAAACATCTCTCTTAGTTTTTTCCACAACCCATCAAACACAAATAATGAGTGAGATTATCAGTAAAGGTGTTTGACAATGATAAATACATATCCATCTGACAAGCCTATGCAACATTTTCTTCCCCGATATTTCTCACAAAGGCTATTAAAAGCTCTACATTTTCTTTGCTTGTTTTACTGATATATACTAGTATTCTATGTAATAGATACTAAAATAAACAGAGAAAATACGAGATAAGAATTTCCCCTTGTCCGCTTAGGTTGAATTACTCTGCAAAACAGAAGAGCTTTCATTGTTCTGTGGAACAGCAGTGGAAAGCTAAAACATGCCTTTTCAGCATCAGTCAAAGGAGGAAAACAGGAAAACAAACAAGCCACTGTTGGCAATCTCAGGAGGCACTCTGCTTGTGGAGAAGCAATGAGACTAGAATGCCTCTGAGACTACTGAGGCGTGACTCCTATATCTTATTTACAACAGTTCAACACAAACTACTGCCAGCATGTGTGTCACATTACTATGCAGTACAAAAAATGGTGGCACCAGAGCTTCCTTTCACTAGTATAAACCCAGTTTTGAGCTATATTAACACCACCTTCCACTGGTTTCCTAGCCTGTAATTCCACTGCGTGTCGTCAAAATTCAGTCCTAACCAGCTGGAGGTAGTCATTCCTGGACTCAAAAATGGCTTGATAGTGCTAACTAGTCAGGAACAATCTCGCTGACTTTTATACCAACTAGAACAGAACAAAGGAAAAGGCATTTAGGGACAACATATAGTATAGGGAAGGGACAAAAATTGTCAATCCCATAAATTAGGATTCCTGAGATCATGCTAGCATATACCTCTTTTTTTTTTTTTGGTAAGAAAATTGTTTTCTAGACAAAAGTAACAAAGATCAAATCTGTCTTGCTTTAATAAAACTTTTGCTATATGTTAAGTTTTTACTGCGTGTGAAGAAGGGGGTTTGTTCAAGAAGTTGCAAGTGGGGAAGGTAGATAGGGATAAGACAGGCCCCAGCAGAGGAAGAACTAAAGGAGACTCTAATGGAGATCCTGAATGAGCAGTTCAGACCCAGTCATAGCTCCAGTTAAGTCTTAGATCCATCTAAGATCTCACCCCTCTTACTATTTTAATTATGAGCTTGGAAATAAAGAAAGTGTGTGCTAATGAAATTTGCAGATGGCCTGAACAGAGGCTTTATTAAAACAGAGGCAGACCGGAATATAGAAACAATTGGATGAGCTCACATATTGGAGTGTAATGAAATTAGAAACTAATAAGCAGCTACAATACTAGAGCTCATCAGCTAGAAGTATTAGTTTATTGCAAAATAATTATACAGCCCTGAGAAAAGGCACATACAATCGTAGGGTGGATTACTTGAAGTATATCTAGAAGTCCAGTGTTAACATCATGGTATGTGGCAGCTGACATACCATATAATTGTATGCTACTTTTAAAAAGTGACATTCAACCTGAAACAGGCACAGACAAGAACTGTTAGGGTTACTGAGAAAATGAGGAGTCTACTTTGTCAAAGGAGGTTACAATAGTTAACCATGGACAATCAGAGCTGCTTTCTGGGGCTTCCTCCATGAAGGCAACATGCAAGTTTGCACCTCCTCCAAGCACTTCCTCCCATCTCTGCATCTGTAATGGTCAAGGAGGCTTCTAGAGAAGGTAACTCCAAACACAGTTTTGTATACAAGCATACAGGCGGGAAATACACAGATTGACTGACTGGAATTTAATACTCTAGGGGAAGTAATACACGCCAACTTTTAAAGTTTATCTGAGACTCATGACTCACACTTGCAAATTTAAGAATGAAAAAAAAACAACAGCAAAAGGTTAAAACTGTTGTTTGTCCACATTGGAAACAGGCCCATAAAGACAACTAACCAGAGAAAGAAAGAAAGAAAGAAACACCTCTCAATAAATACCCAAAATTAGACTATACTTAATAACAGCAAATCTTTTTATGTTTTATTTCATTTTCACCCTACTGCATTGTAGGTTTCTTTTCCCCCATTTTTCAAGGCTGTTTGGATGCCTGGGAAACATTTAGGTGTTCATAGGGCTTTTGCTTCTTTGGGACTATTACTTCTCTTTGATAAGGAGGTCAATTGAAATGTAAATTTCACTGGTCCTTCCTTTTTCAACACAACATAACCTGTAAAACCCTTTCTTCCTAGTGCAGCACCCAATGACCTGTATGTCCTAGTAAGTATTGACTGTACATAAACCATGTCAATCTAGCAGTTCATGCTATATTCCTAGCATTATAGACACCATGAAATTGCATATTATCAAGCCAGACTAGAAGCCTATTAAGAGGGCACTTATATTGTTTACTTCCACCCTATTTGTTGTCATTTACAGGAGTTCGTTATGTCACCAAAGCTAAAATAGCCTGTTGTATTCAAAGGTGTAAAATAGCAGCTACAAAAATATATTGCTGCTTTCTCTAAGTACTAAAGGACAATAAATGTTAAGGAAGAACTGACACAAAGACAATATTGGCACAACAACAGACAGCTATCAACTGCCAGTGGAATTTTGAAATTTTGTCACTATCCGAGAACGAAGTTCTTGTAAAGCTTGAAGTAACCATGAGGTCAAAACTTCAACAGTTTAAGAGAAAATCATAAATTCATGAGATACTTTTGGTATTGTATGTATTTGTATCTGTAATAAAAAAGATGAGTATCCCAAGCTCAGGGATGAGTAGTCCTAGTTTGCTCTGATAGCGAGTTGTACCAGCTTCTACTCTTCACTGTCTCTTCCAGTGTAGAATCAAAGCATACAAGTGTAATTGTACATTTCAGCATATCTCCTTTTAGTCTATAAAACCTGCTGTTACTTGTAACTTAAAGGCTCGAATACAGCCTGTGTTTTCTTACTTAAGGTCTTCCGTCTTGTATCCTAGTTTATGTATTATCCCTGTAGTATAATAGTATTATACTTGTATAATGGTATATTATATACTGGTATATACTATTATACAAGTATAATACTATTATACTATATTATACTGGCATTAAGTACAGTTTGATGGATTTTAATCATGCTGAAGTTTCCCTCTCTTCAGATTTTACATATATTAGAACCACTGGCTGCAGGATCCTGCTGTTTGTGTCAGCTTTGGTTATGTGGATTGAGGTGAATTCCACTGACACAGCTGGAAACTATTCACAAAACCATGTAGTTTTCAGGGATATGGTAAAGACAGTACCATGGTTTTCTTATGGCGGTACTGTCTTACATTAGACAGTTTCCTATCCCATACCAATCCAAAGAGATTGTGTGGGTGCGTCTGATCTTGAACTAATGGTATTTACACATGCTTAACAGAATTTGACCTGTTTGCTAACTTCCTGAACACCTCAGCTTCATTACGTGTGTTTCTAAACTCCGTTGAAAGCTCACAGCTACTTATTCTACCTATAAAATTAATCATTAATTTAGAAATGGTTCTGAATATAAAGAAGCACTCAGTGACAAGACTCCCATTAATTTCAGTGAGGCCAGAGTTTCAGAGATTAAATGCTGCCCCTCCAGTGTTATCATTTATATATCCCCATATGCAATGGAGCTCTCACCTATCAGAAGGCTACCTCCCAACAATGCCGGGAATTGAACCTCTCTGACAGCATACATTTAAATCTCCCCTACCTCCACTTCTGGAATAGCCTTCAGACCAATATTCATAAACACGGCATTAAGATTAGACTCCCTTTTCCCTAAGCCACGGCTGAGAACCTTTGAAAAAATATGTCATTATTGCCTAGAAAAGAGCTGCGTAATGTACTGACAGAAGTACAAAGCATAAGTAAATACATACAAACACCTACACTTAGATTGACTGGTCACTTTATTCACATAGTGAAAACATAGGTGAAAGGAAGTCTGTCACAGGTTCAGAAGACTGAGCACGCAAAAGCTTGTGCTCAACACATGCCATAGATCTAGGGTCATACTAATGCCCTGAAAATTAAACAAACTGTATTGAAGCTAAAATATTACATACTAGATTAAGATACCTTAAATAGTACTGGTGCAGCCATCTGCTTGGTAGTCTCCTAGGGATCAAGATTTAAGTTTTGAGCCTGTCTATGAAAGTAAGAATGGGCATAATGGACCAAATACTTTTTAGGTCAGCACTCTCTCCAGTGGGACATGACTGAAGAAAAATGAAAGAAAACCCCGAAGTGTTCACTATACCTTCTTAAAAGTCCAGCAACCTGTATTTCAGGGCTTTACTGACATGGTTTTGTACATTTTTTTAAGTCCTAAAATGGATTTAATGAATTTGCTGGATTTACTTCTATAAACCACATGCTATGCCAGCAGTCTGAACACACTTCCACAGCATGATAAGGCACAATATGGAAATATCTCTACCAAGAAGACCCCACCTGCTAGTTTCCTTTGGTGCCCACTAGTTCTCGCTGGGAATGCACTGCTCCACATTCACTTTCTCCACATGCTCTTGATTTCAGGGACCTCTAGCACATCTGTGTTCCACCATTCCTTTTCCAGGCTGATGAGTCTTTCTCTAAATAGCTGCTTCTCATATGGAAAACATGTAGTATCCTTGTTTTGAATGTCTGTCGTTTTTCTATTTCTGCTCCATTATTTTTCAGATAAAGGAAGGAGGATCGCACATTGAAGGTTTCAGAACATCACCGATTGATACAACCATATAGCAATGCCTGTGCTGAGCACTGTGTTGCATAACAAAACTGTGCAGCGTCATTTTCCTTTAAAAAAGACGTGCTCCTTCTTTTTCATTGTAAATCTCCTTATACTCACTAATTCCGGTATTTTATTACAGACTGCATCTGTTTTTCATGGGGAACACACCAGATTTTCTCCCTCTTACTTCCCTCTGGTATCACATTTGCTACACACCAGTCTTCTAGCACCAAAGCGGCTTCACCGAAGGGTGAGCCTCCTATAGTTACTGTTACAGTTGCCCTCAAGTAATTTTGCATGCTTCAGTAAATACCGTCTGGCCGTGTCTTTCGCTAATCCTCATTTTATTGGCTGTCTTTACTATTTGTTTCACTTGAGATCTCACATCAAAACGTTCTTTTACAGCCGACTTTTCGGTAACACAGATGTTGCGGTGTGAGCCACCAGAGTTCAGAGGACGCTGGTTCTCTGATGCACCTTCCTACAAAGTAAAACTCTTCAGAGAATCCTCATGGCGAACACGGGCACAGAAAAATTAATGTTTGGCCTTTCAAAACACTGTTTTCGGCAGCGTCCGGCTGCCCCGAGACTCCCGCAGCGCTTCGCTCGGCGGAGCTGGCAGGACGGAGGACACGTATACCTGGGGCGGGCTCCAGGAGGCGGCTCCCGGGCGCCATCCCTCGCACCTCCACCCCGGCCCTCGGGCCCCGCCCCGTCCAGCCACCGCCAC
>VZZY01005582.1:0-33132 GCA_013400335.1 Eurystomus gularis
AATCACTCGCAGGCCCCGCGCTCAAGAATCGTGTTTATTGCAAACCAAGGGTGAGGGGCAGTGATGGGGGGTGAGGGGATGGCCAGGGACCCCCAACCCATGCACACCAGGGTGGGCTTGGGGAGGGGGGGCCCAGGGCTCCCCCCTCCCTGACCCCAAAGTGCCGTGCCAGGGAAGCCCAGATGTCTCCGGGGCTACTGCCCACCGGTCTGGGGGGGCTGGTGGCCAGGAGCACCTATAGCCGCCTGCCAGGGACCCCCCCCCACGGTGCAGTGGGTGATCCCCTCTGCTCCCTGCCACTCGCCCAGGGGAAGGGGGAAGCAAACCCCGGGGGTCACCTCACTGAGGGAGGGGGTGTCTACCCCAGACCCCCTCCAGCTGAGGGGGGTGAACCCGGGAGGACCCTCCCCAAAATGAGCTGGGCATTGGTGGGGCAGCACCCACGGGCTGGGCCAGGGGAGAGGGGTGCAGGCAAGGGCAGGGCTCCCCCACGTGCCCCCCACCATCCCTGCAGCTCCGCCGTGCCAGGGTGAGGAGGGATTGGCACCTCCACCCAAAAAAAAAACCCCAAGCCCCGCAAAAGAAGCATCTTCAGCCAACAGAAACAATCATCATGTCACACGACGAGCTCCATCTATTCCGGAAAAACAAGCGAGGTGTCGGCAGTGCGAGGCGCGAGGAGCAGGGTCCCGGCCGCCCGGGTTTGCCCCGGTGATGGGGCGCAAATCGGTGCCCGCCTGGTGCCCACACGCGCATCGCCCGGTGCTGGTGGCCGAGGCGGTGGAAGGGCGCTTGGCGAGCGGGTCCCCGGTGGGTGTCCCGACGGGTCTTCTCCTCTCCTCTCCTCGCTTCGATTCTCAGCCATCAAAACTGCACCGCGCCCGGGGAGATGTTGAACATGGAGGGGTCGAACTTCTGGCCGCGGAAAGGGGAGCCCTCAGTGTCCCAGCCCTTCTTCAGCATCTCGTGCACCTTCTGCAAAGAGCCGGGGGTGAGCCCGTGTCCTCGCCCAGGACCTTCGCCCTCCCCACCACCCGTGCCGTGGATACGGGACCATCAGGGCCTGGTGAGGGGCAGGAGGGAGCGATGGGCAGCAGAAGGTGGCTCCATGGTGGGGCTGAAGCCAATCCCACAGGGGTTCCCCCCCCCAGCAGAAGCAGCGGGGACAGGGCAGGGCAGGCTCCAGAGGAAGGCCCGTGGGCACGGGGCCCATGTCTGGGCTCACCGGTGTTTGCCAAGTGCCAGGACAGGGGAGCCGGGAGTGCGCAGGCAAAAGAGAGGGATGGGTAGAACCGCTCTCCCCCAAACCGTGGTGTGACACAGCAGAGCTGTGGAGCTGCCCTGCAACAGAGCGGAGCCATGGAGCTGCCCTGCACTGAGCTTTGACCGCAGGTGGGACCCATGGAGGAGCCAGAGGGCACAGGGCAGGGGTGACCAGGGTGACCAGCACCTACCAGCTCGTGGCTCTGGGGCTTGCCCTGAAGCTTCTGGTGGTAGTCGAAGGTGAGGCGGTCGAGCACAGCGTGCTCCTCCTCATCCACTGTGGCCATGGAGCGCTCCTTGTTGATCTTGTCGATGTCGATCTGCTCCTCGCCCTCCAGGATGGCGTTCCACCAGTACTCGTCTCCCTTGCTCAGGCTGATCTGGGGACAGGGTGTGGGTCAGAGGGGAGGGGAGAGGAGCCCCTGTCCTGCCCCTGGGATGTGCCACCCCCAGCCTGCGGCAGCAATGCCGTGAGCTCGGCCGTGCCTGCACACGGCTCTGCAGCATGGCTGGGGCTTGCCTGTGAGCGAAGGTCCCGCTCGCCACCAACTGAGCCCCAGGTCCCCCTCCCATGGGAGGCAGAGGAGAAGAAACATTCACCTCCTTCCCCCCATCCCTTGATGGTCCAAGGTCTCTGCGTGACTCCTCCACGACCGTTCACAGGCTGCTGGGCTGGATGGCAC
This sequence comes from Eurystomus gularis, assembly GCA_013400335.1. Lineage (NCBI taxonomy): Eukaryota > Metazoa > Chordata > Aves > Coraciiformes > Coraciidae > Eurystomus > Eurystomus gularis. Next base: position 1,947 of record VZZY01005582.1, read on the forward strand.
AACCAAAACCTTGGCCCGTGCTGCAGCGCAAGGCCAGGATGGGCGTCCCAACCAGCCTGGTGCCACGCGGCTGACGTGGCAGCAGCGACACAGGGCAGCGCCCAGAGAGCCAGGGCCAGCTCCTCTACAGCCACCCAGGAGCCCGCAGCCGGAGCTCCCGGCATCGCAGAGCTGCCATTCCCACCTCGCTATCCCAGAAGGAGCCCTCGCCCCTCGGCTCACCCTGGCGCTCGCTCTGCGGGTGGCCAAGGAGGTGAAGATGTCACCCACTGCCCCGTGCCACCCCTGCTCAACACCAGCGTCCCATGCACTGTGGCTGGCCCCAGAGGGTTGGTGTGAGGAGAGGGGACATGCCCTCGCCTCCAGCCCATGTCCTCGCTGGCAAAAGCCGCCAGCTTTTGTAGCCAGGGGCCTCTCCGAGTGCCTCGCACGGGGCCAGCCGCCGGGGCCGTGCTGGGTGCCAGCGAGCGCCGCTGTGACTGTGGGGCATCCCCCAACTTGCCTTTTAATGTGCCGGGGGGGGTGGGCTCCTTTCTCCTGTATGATTTTAGCAATAATCCCGGCAGCAGGGAGGATTTACAGCGTTTGTCAGCCTCTTTGCAAAATGATCAATAAAGGCAGACAATACAATTTACTGAAACCTCCCTGGAAGCTCAACAGCTCTGGAGGGGAAAACACGGGCAGCCATTAAAGTTTCGGAGCCAGGCGTCTCTCCGCGGCGCGAAGAAAAGGAACCAATTAATACGGGAGGGGGTGGCTGGGGCTTAATCCTTCTGGGAAAGCAGAGCCGGTAAAATATTCCAGCTCGCGGGAGGTGTTCATTTTTCCAGCTAGACTGGCGTGCTTGTTCTCCTCTTAATTGCACAGTTCCACTTTCAAGGGGAGGAAGAGCCGCTGAGGGTTCGCTCGTGGGCTTCCCAATGCTGGGTGGGCAGGTGGGGAAATGCCGAGCTCTCCTGGGAATGCCGAGCTCTCCTAGGAATGCTGAGCTCCCTCAGGATCGCTGTCCCCTCAGCAGGCAAGCCATGGGTCAGCAGGCCCGGCCAGGCAGGCTTGGAGCACCCTCCTCCAGGCTCACTGTTGCTCCCCTGGGTTTGAAAGGAGAGGAATGTCCCCAGGGTGTCGCCAGTGAGGTGTGAGTGTCCCGGCGATGGGTGACAGCAGCGTGAGCTGCGCTCTCGGGGCACTGCTGAGCCCCACCAGAGCCAGGCTGGCAGCAGCAGGACAAACGGACACCAGAGGACTTGGTGGGGTATCAAGCATCACCCACCTCCATCCCTGAGCAGCAGGGGAAGGAAAACCCATCCCCTCTCCCTTCCCTACCAAACCCCCTTCCTCCCCAGCGCCCCACCACCAGCAGACCGCAGGAACCCCCACGGACCTGGGAGGGAAACACCCACAAGAGCCAAATGCCCCCAGTCCGCAGCCCACCCCCGGCGAGCGACGCGGAGCTGCCGGCGCCAGCACCAGCCCGGGGATCCTCTCCTCCTCGCCGCCCCACGCGTGGCCCTTGCTTTATTTACCGCATACCGCTTCCCACCCTGCTGGGAAGAGCAGAATTATTCATTTCCTCGCCGGCTTTGCCGATGTGCGCAGCGCTACAGCGCCGAGTGCTTTGCAAACAATAATTAATTAACCTCTGCAGCCGGCCTCGCACGCATGGGGGTATTTGCTCATCCCCCTCCTTGTTCCAGGGGGAGAGGCGTAAAAGTGGGACTCACTCCGAGGTGGGAGCCCCACTTTCTGATGCGAGCCTCCGAAACGGTCCCAGGCCAGGGCAGTGCTCTCTCTGTCACTTGAGTTTGGGGTTTCACAGTTGGAAGCGGTGCTGGAGCACTTGCGTAGACAGGTCTGACCCCCAGGATGGGGAGCACAGGCGTGGGTTGATTTCTCGGACATGTTCTTGATGATTGTGGCCACTGACTGAGCCCAGTGCTCGTGGGCACGTGGGCTACCAGAGTTGTGGTGATGGAGATTCCAGGTTGGACGGGGCCTTGAGCAACCTGGTCTAGTGGGAGGTGTCCCTGCCATGGCAGGGGGTCGGATGATCTCTGAGGTCCTTTCCAACCCACACCATTTGATGGTTCTGAGATGGGCAGGAGCTGCACCAAGCGCCTGGGTGTGAGAAGGTCGAGGTAAGGGAGAGCCAAGAGGCTGTGGCAGATCTCGGCCCAGCCCGGGCAGGGGGATGTCTGGCGGGTACCAGCGCCCACCCACCGTGGGGAAAGGCTCCGGTGCTGGGCTGACAGCAGCACACGAGGCTGCACGCTCACTCGGGGAGTGCTCTGCAAACCCCAGCAGGCTCCAGGAGGAGCAGGGTGCTTTCGCAAGGACAAATCTTGACCTGATTACGTTCCTCCCATCGAGACAAGGTAAAAGCTTTGCCTGTGCTTGAAGCTGCTGCCACGACAGGTTTCCAGCTCAGCGCGACCCTCCAGGGTTCTGGAAATGCTGGTGGTCAGTTCCCAGAGGAAGGATGGGATCCCTGCAGTGTGTCCGCGCTCTCGGTCAGACTTTGGTTCTGCTTTTTAGGCTGCAGGTCCCAAAGGGCCTCCTGGGCTGTAGCAAGATCCTTCACCCACAGCTGAAAGGGCTGAAAGCCCAGCAGAATCTTTTGGTAGCAGAGAGAGGCAGGAACAGCCTCCACAGCGGCGGCTGGAGGAGAGGGAGGCTTGGGAGGCACATCCCCACGGCTGTATCCAAAGCTGGCAGCACCCTCAAGCCGCTGCACTCATGTTCCCAAAGCCGGTGTGCGAGATGTTGGCCATGAGGCGAAGGGGCTGTTCCAACACGAGCGCGCTTGGCGCTGGGAAGAGCACAGGAGCTGGGCGAGGATGGATAGCAAGGAAGGTGGCTGCAGGCAGAGACCGGCACGTGGCGAGGACAGGACACTTGGTGGGCACCTCTGTGGGTGGAAGGGATCCTCCATCAGCACACAAAAAGGGTGACAGGTGTCATCGGCTTGGACACAGTGTCACATCACAGCTCCACGGCCTGCCAGGAAGGTCACAACCCTTTGTTGCCAGTTCTGGGCTTCGTCATAGCACGAGGCTTCTTCTCTGATCCTCAGTCCCCTCAGATCTGGAGAGATGCTGACATATAAGTAGGTCTTGGAAAAACCACCTCTCACCACCTGCTTTCCTCCTGGAATGCCAGCAGCCATCACCCCAAAAGGCAGCAGGAGATGTTTAGGGGTACGCAGGAGGCAGCAGGGATGTCTCTGTGTTGTGGGCAGGGCAAGGTGGAGGGAGAGCACCACAGATTATTATGAACTTGGCCTCTCACGGGATGACAAGCTGAAGACCGTTAACAGCCGATCAAGGCAGGACTCCGTGTCAAAAGCCCGAGCGCAGATAACAAACACCGGAGAGGAGAAGAAAGAGAGAGGGAACAGGGGGAAAAAGATCCTCCACAATGAAAATAATCCCAAAATGTGTTGTGCACAACACCCAGAAGAGACTGCTAAAAACAGCTCGTGCAAAGTTATTTTAATCTCGTTTTTGACAAGCGAGCGGGTGTGACAGAGAAGGGAGAGCTCAGGGATTATACCTGGGACTGGGGCTTTGGCGCTGCAGGCAGGGGCACGATCCCGAGCAGGACAAGGTGTGGATGGAGCCCCCACCCTGACCCTTGGGCATCTTGCTTCAAAATGATGCCCGCTGGGTTCTGCCACAGCTGTCGTGCAAACCACGCGTGTGCCAAAGGGCGAGATGGGAAACACGCCGGTTCTCAGGCTCCCACAGGGAGAAAGAACCTCATAGAGTGGGAGGAGAAAGGCCAAGAGGTCTCTGAGCACCGGGAAGAGGGGAGCACTGGGGCTGCTGAGAGCAGGCAGAGGTGGGATGAAGAGGATAAATGGATAATAACGCCAGGCCGGACAGAAGAGCCAGGAGGGGTTAGAAGGCAAATTAACCTTCATAGGAGAAGAGCCAGGGGTACAAAGGAGTGCTGTGAACGGCCACCCCAGAAGGGAGCCAAGGAGGTGAACAGTGGCTGTAGCAGCAACCTGGAGAGTGATCTTGATGACCCTCAATGTGTCCTGCAAGAGCACACAGGACTCAACAGCCTTTCTGCACAGACCTGGGACTTTCCCAGATGGACAAGACCAAGCAGGAGCGATGTCACCTTCTCACCGTGTGGCTCAAGCTCTGCCCACAGGGATTGTCTCAACTCACAGACCACGGAAACATGAGCACACGCCATTCCTCCTCTGAACAGAGCCGCCGAGGCGCCCCAAGCAGTAACCAAGGTGGGCAGGATCTCCTCGGATGACTCCAGTGCTGGCACTAGGTTTGGCTGTGTCCTCCCCGTGCCAGCAGACACCGTCCCAAGTCCTGGGGAGTGAAGCCAGGTGGCATCTTGTGGCACCTTGCAGGATGAAGACATTCCCGACCACCGCATTTAGAGTCCACACGGAGCTGCACAACACACAGACGCATAAATTCAGGTACAGAAGGGGCCCGTACGCCCCGTCACCCTCCAACCAGACCCAAAAGGCTCCTGTCCTGTCCCCTCTTGGCGCTGAGCAAAGCGATTCATTAATACGTGGCCGAGTGTCTCCTGATGAATGAATCGGGAGGAGTCGCAAACCACTTTTGGCCACTCTGCACACGGAAAAAGGAGATGCTCCCGGGCGAGAATTACTCACGCTGCTCCAGTTACCTTACAATTCTTCAAGTGAAATTCCATCCCACCATCAATATGTTGGCAGCCAGCTGGAGATCCTCACAACCCTGCGCTCGTGCTAATTCGAGGCAAGACCCAGCTCTAGGGCTGGAGGTAACGGGACCGCTCCCCACACTGTCCACAGCCGCTCCAGAAGGCCCCGAGTCTGGCTCCACCCGCGCGCCGGTCCCGTCCTCCTCCGGCACCAAGGATTTAACCAACATTCCCTCCCTTGCTGATCCTGGGAACACCCACCAGGGACTCCCATCTGCGCGGCAGAGCAGCCGTCCGTTGGGCCACCTCCTCTTGAACGGCTTTACTCCTGCCCAGGATTGTTTCTAATTTTCAAGAAGCTTCAGAACATCTTAAAAATGCAGGTTAATGATGTCACTGCCTCCTTTCTCACATCCTTCTGACGGCCTAACAGAGGTGGAGAAACTCCTCTCTCTTGCAGGGACCGGTCTGTCATCCCAGGGTACCTCCACACAGATCTGCAGTGGCCAGGCGGTGCCTCCCCACGCACCATCCCCAGCACCTCTGCCTCTAGCAGCACGTTCCCCCTTGATTTCTTGCTGCGGGGACTTGGCTTTGGGTGCCCACCTTGCAGGAGGGTCAGGAGCCACCTCAGCTGCCTGCCCCAGGCGGCAGTATTGTCGCCTGGGACTCCCGACAGCCTTGGGACTCCTGAAACTCTTCTGGGAAAGCCTCTGGGTGGGACAGGAGAGGGCAAAGATGGCCACAGGAGGCAAAAGCCCCTCCCAGCACAACCCTGGCTCCAAAACTCACACAGGAGTCTGGCAACTGTTTGACACTTGAGACCCCAGGTCAAGAGGCAGCAACACAACCCCCAGGACAGCTTCAGACACAGCCCCGGGACAGCAGGACTCACGCCCTCAGCCTGGACACCCAGGGTACACCAGAAATGAGGGACGAGGCTGGGGAACACACCACGAATCCACTGCTGGGTGGCAACAGCCCCTGAACCACCTTCTCTGGAAGATCTGGGTGCTGGGTGGCAGGCACGCAATGAGCCACAGCGCCGGCTGAAGGCCAGCAGAGAAGCAGCCACAGTGACTCCTTCTACCAGGGTAAGAAACCCAAAGGAACAAATGGCCAGGAAGGGGAATCTGCCGGGATGCTGGGGGAGAATTAGGGCCAGGAGAGTCAGAGGCACCACCGTGCCATGGCCTCTCTGCTGGCAGACTGCGTGTGCCGCGACCAGAGGACAGTGACCACCGAAAACTGATAACAGATGTACTCCCACCACCGCGGGCTCGGTGGCTGGATCCTCCCTGCCCATCCCAAGGGAAGTGCTGCTCTGCCAGCACCTCACTGCCGCTCGCCCGGCAGGGCCCGGCACAGCACACAGGCAAGGGCAGAGCGAGCTGGACGTTGCCTGGGGAAAGCCAGACATGTCCAGATCTGGCTAAAACTTCCAGCTGCTCTGGTTTTCCAGGTCAATCCCAGGTGCGGAGACACAGCTGGTGTGGGCCACTCTTACCAAGACGCACTTCCCCGGCTCCAGGCTCCAGAGGGAACTTTCCGTGTTGATCTTGTGGGTGAGTTTCCCTTCCATGAGGATGCGCTGGCTGCTCCCCTCCAGCACCGCTACGCGAATCGCGCCACTGCTGATATCCACGGACACCTGGGAACGTCAAGAGAGAGAGAGAAAATCATCAGGAAGGTTCCTGCGTGTCCTCCCGCTGTGCTAGTTGGGGTGCGGGGTCAAGTGCACTCGCCGGGGATGAGAGAGGGAGAAGAGCTTTCAGACCCGCGTGTAGCAGGAGCGTGGGAATCCCGCTGTCATTTCAGAGCAAACAGCAACAGCTTGGAGGAGAAAGGAAACCTCCGCAGGGAAGGGGAGGCAGCAGGGCCCCGCAGACGGAGCCCTCCAAGGATTCAAGGTGGTGGGTTCTGCCACTGCGGCTGCTCTGTGCCTCGGCTTCCCCACAGTGAAACCCACCGAAGCTACAGCACAAAGGGTGGATGTCCACGTGCTGCAAGTGAGCTCTTCAGGAGCACAGCGTGTGCCTGGTCGTCACCGTGAGGAGCTGGGCATGGCCATGTGTCTCCCTTGGGAGCTGAGCCCTTCCCTGCTGAGCGGGAGGATTCCCCTGATCCCGGGATTTCTACACCAGGAAGGGTTGCAGCAGCTCGTCCATACCACACCGAAAGCTCCTTAGCTCCGCTTCTGCTGCCAGAGCCGGTGCTGGGCTCAGCCCAGGCCTCCCATCGGCTCGGCGTGCCAGAGGGCCGCCGCGGCACAGCTCCCCAGCTCCTGGCGCAGGGCGGGGGGACCAGGCAGCTCCGTCTCCAGGAGCAGGGCCAGCTCCCACCTGCAGCTGCCATATGGGGAACCCTGCTTCGACCTGCCGCGGCGGTGACACGGCTGTCCCCCAGGAGGGCAGAGCCAGGCTGCGACTTCGCAGTACCCTGGCTCTCCGGAGAGGCCATATGTTCCCTCCTTTCCCCTTTGGTCCCGAGCTGCTGCCAGCAGAGCCCAAGCCAGGCCAGAGGACAAAGGGAGGACCTGGCTGGGAAGGGGCAGGTTAGTGGCCCCTGTCACTGGCCCGAGAGGAGGAGACTGCGGTGAGATTTGCCTGCATTCTCTCCCAGAGTTCCCCCAGATCTTCCTCCCGCTCTGCAGATCTCATTTGAAATGTTATTACATTATCCATTACCTAGGAGATTTCCAGCAGCTCACTAGCTCCACACAGGCAAGAGACAGGCAGAGCTGCTCCAGCCAGGAGGGCACCGCGGCTGCACCCGAGCGATGCCACCCGGATAAAGCCCCCAGACCCCGCTGCGTGGGACACGGAGCTGCCGGGGCTTCCATGGGGTGACATCGGGATTGAGCTCCGATGGCTGGGAGCATTGCAGGGGACTGGGAAAGGGACGTGAGATCCAGCTCTGCCAGAAACTGGCTTTCCCCAGCACGTGGTTGCCGATGGCCTCTGCGAAAGCAGCTCCTCCCGGACGGGAAACAGCTCCGGGGAGGCTGCAGCACGGAGCAGCTCCCTCCAGCCGAGGGCTGAGCTGTGGGGATGGGCTCTGCTCTCCACCACCACCCCCTGATCCACTCCCCGGACACAAGGACGGGGCTGATGTTGGGCTGCAGCACAGAAGAGGGCCTGCCCTGAAAGTGTCATGAGGAAAAAAGGAAGGTGACCCCCAAGCCACTTTCTGGGGGGCTTCTCTGGGGTGTGGGAGGCCAGGGAGGCTGGAGATATGGAAGGCACAGATGCAGCATCATGGCTGTGGGATCCACAGGGAAAGAAGCAACCAAATGTGAGAGGGGTTTTATTTGGAGGTGGCTGCAGCACCCAAGATGGTGGGGCTGAAGGACATCTCTGAGGTGGCTCTGGAACCAGAGAGTGAAGAAGAGATCCAAACTGGGCAGCCTTAACTCAAGACACTTCACTGCACAACCAGCCAGCATGAGAAGCAATCACAACATCCACTTCTACCTCCTTCCAGCAAAAAGGCCCCTCTTCGGAGGGGACACGAGCCCACCAGGAGCAGGGACAGGGGACAGGAGGGGAGCAACACACCACCAGAGAGCTCTGACCCACCATGTGTGGGGAGCAATGTCTGAGGACTCATGTCCTGGAGATATCACCACCTGGAGATCCCACCAGCACATGTAGTGGTGCCTGGTGAATGCGGGGCTTGGCACATGTGGGCAGCAGCTCCTTCTCAGGTTCCTTGGTGGAGAAACCTCCTCTCTCAGCATCCCGGCTCCACCAGGGAGGGTGGCCAGGCTCTCCGAGGGGCTGCCCTTCCTCCCTGCACCCCTCGCCCCCCAAGCCATCCTGCTGCATTGCACTCAGGGCACATACAGCCAGTAACACCAGGGTCTTGCAGCACCAGGCATGGCTGGGGGGAAGCCAAGGGCGATCCCGCGGGGGACACGCCGTGCGGAGAACACAGCCATGAGCAGGGGCACCTCGAGGTCCTTGGGGCTGCTTGTCCCCCACCACATGCATATGGACAAGCACCTGTGCCCCCATTAAACACCCGGCTCGCCTGGCGCTGGCGAGGAACCCCAGATCTCGGCTCTCTCTGTGGCTTTCCATCCATCACAGCAATTTCCGTGCACGCTAAACCGCCCACAGCCGCCCACGCGAATCAAACAAGCAAACACAAACCTCAGAAGGCACCGAGCTCATCTCCTCTGAGCCAGGCACAGGGAGGTTTGGTGGCATTATCTCGGGAAGCGCTCAGCTCCACGGGCCCCCGTTGTGCCTCTACGGAGATCAGAGAGGTGGAGACGGCCGAGGAAGATGCTCCCACCTACCCCATCGCCCATTCCTCCTCCACAGACACTTTTGGGGAGCTCCATGCAAGAAAACCTTAAGCTTACCTGAGCAAAAATGTGCCATAGCAACAGCCTGAATCCAGAGAAGTGGCAGAAGGAAGATTTTTGAGCAGCATTAGAGCTGAGCGTGCTCTGAGCCCAGGGACCAACGGGGGAGAGTTTTAATCTTTCATTGGCAGGCAGAAGCCAAAATCCTGATAATTATTTTGAAAATATAAAGTTGTTTGGTGAATGTTGAAGAATGCACCAACAGAAGCCTGTCAACAGTGGGTCCAAAACCGGCTCTGAACCACCCTGCCTGGGCCCGTGAGCCAGCCTACCTGCTTCCAGTGCCCCGGGGCGGGAAGTGCTTTAAAGAATTGCTTTGAAATGAAAAGCTGGCCGCCAAGAAGAGCCCCAAGAGAGATAGAATCACAGAATGGTTTGGGTTGGACCTTTAAAGATCATCTAGTTCCAACCCCCCTGCCATGGCAGGGACATCTCCCACTAGACCAGGTTGTTCAAGGCCCCATCCAGCCTGGCCTTGAACACCTCCAGGGATGGACCATCCACAAGTCCCCTGGGCAATTTGGGCCAGGGTCTCACCACCCTCAGAGTGAAGAATTTCCTCCTAATTTCCAATCTCAATCTCCCCTCTTCCAGTTTGAACCCATCACCCCTCGTCCTATCACTACAACCCTTGTGAAAAGNAGCCTTCTCTGGCCCCACTCTAAGAGGTCCATGTCCTTCTTGTGCTGAGGACTCCAGAGCTGGCTGCAGTGCTCCAGGTGGGGTCTCACCAGAGCAGAGCAGAGCAGAGGGGCAGAATCCCCTCCCTCGACCTGCTGGCCACACTTCTTTTGCTGCAGCCCAAGACACGGGTGGTTTCTGGGCTGCACTCACCCATTGCTGGCTCATGTTGAGCTTTTCCTCAACCAGCCCCCCCAGGTCTTTCTCCTCAGGACTACTTTCAATTCACTCATTGCCCAGCTTGGATTTGTGCTTGGGATTGCCCCGACCCAGGTGCACTTGGCCTTGTTGGACAGACGAACCAAGCACAGGGAGAGGCCTCACAGGGATAAGAGAAGCCCAACATGTGAACAATCAATTGTGCTGAGAGGGCAGCACAGGCAGTGGGGCCAGGGCAGGTGGAGCAAGGCATCGTGACCGCAGTACAGTGCAGCGGGAGGGAACATCCGTCTGGATGTCCCCAAATTCTTCCAAGAAACAGCCTGGGCTTCTTGGGAGAGATGCATCTCCCGGTCCCCTGCTGTCCCCGTGGCAGCCGTTTGCTCCATCACCCCTCTGGTCCGGGCTGCTGCTGCCAATTACGCTCTTTTGGCACGCTCAGGAGCTGTGTAGGCTGGAGCCGGCGAACAAACCCAAGTGTGCTCATTGCAGCCGCCCTGGAAGCAGAGGAGAACGGGAGGTGGGGGAGCACGGACTTCCCAAATGGAAAAATACCGGAGCAGCCATGGGGAGAGCAGCGCTTGAGAAAGAGAGGAGACGTCAAACTTTGGGACACGCCTAACACCAGCCATGGGGATGCTCCTTTCAAGTCCCTTCCCGGAAGGAAACAGAATCATAGTCATAGAATTGTTTTGGTTGGAAGAGACCTTTGAGAACATAAGAGTCCAACCACTCCCCCAGCACTGCCAGGGCACCACTAATCCATGTCCCTCAGCACCACATCTCCACACCTTGGAAACCCCTCCAGGGGTGGGGACTCCACCACTGCCCTGCCCAGCCTGGCACAGCCCTTGGACAACCTTTTCTATGAAGAAATTGTTCTTCATGTCCAATCTCAACCTCCCCTGGCGCAAGTTGAGGCCGTTTCTTCCTGTCCTGTCACTTGCTACATGGGAAGAAGCATCCATCCCCAGCCCAGCTCAGAACCTCGTGGAAATCAGTGGGGAGAAGAAGCGCATGCCATGCCATGTGGTGCCAGGAAACCCTGCTGTGCCCGGCGCAACAGGACACTGTGGTCACAACGGGAACATGGCCAGGCTGGGACTGTCAGTCCCCACCAGCTGCACACCCAGTATGAAGGATGAGGAGCCTTCCCGCTCCAAACACAGCTTCCCGGGAAAGCTGGGCACCCCGCGAGAAAGGGAGATGCTGAAGGACCCACTGGTGACAGCCCTTTACCTGTTTGCCTTTTACGATGTGCTTGGGCACGGGCACTTTAATCTCCAGGTCGCTGTAGTCTTGGGACCAGGCATAGTTCTCTCGCACAGCTCCGTTGTAGCTGTCGGGGTTTGTCTGGAACTGATCCTGTCTCCTGGCGGGGGGAGAAAAGGGGTGACAAGTTGAGTGTGGGAGAGCTCCTGGAGAGATCTGCACCCACTGTGTCTGCACCACTGAGCAGGGGACGCTGTTACATGTTGGAAGGTGTGGACATCCCTTAGAACAGCATCATAGAATGGTTTTGGTTGGAAGAGACCTTTAAGATCATGGAGTCCAACCGTTCCCCCAGCACTGCCAGGGCACCACTAACCCCTGGCCCTCAGCACCACATCTCCACACCTTGGAAACCCCTCCAGGGATGGGGACTCCACCACTGCCCTGCCCAGCCTGGCACAGCCCTTCCCACCAAGACATTGTTCCTCATGGCCAACCTCAACCTCCCCTGCTGCAACTTGAGGCCATTTCCTCTTGTCCTGTTGCTTGTTCCTTGGGAGAAGAGCCCGACCCCACCTGGCTCCAACCTCCTGTCAGGGAGTTGTGCAGAGCCAGAAGGTCTCCCCTGAGCCTCCTTTGCTCCAGGCTCAACACCCCCAGCTCCCTCAGCTGCTCCTCACCACACTCCTGCTCTAGACCCTTCCCCAGCTTCCTTGCCCTTCTCTGGACACGCTCCAGTCCCTCAAGGTCCTTCTGGGAGTGAGGGGCCCAAGCCTGACCCCAGGATTTGAGGGTCAGCCTTCCCAGTGCCCAGTCCAGGGGGACAGTCCCTGCCCTAGTCCTGTGGTCTCTTGATCCACTGCCTTGGCTGCAGAGGTGGTGGCCCATCACTGCGACCTGGGTTCACCATGAAAAACCAGAGCTGGTTGTCTTCCTGTCACGACCACCAGCTGTCATGACTGGGGCAGTTACTGACCCAGAGGTGATGGAGCTGGACAACTGAAGAGCCAGCCCAGTGTGGCACTGGAAAGGGGCAACTGGACAAGTGGATCACAAACCACACTTTGAGCTGATGGAACCTCAGGAGCAGAACGAGGAGGCTGTTGTGGGGGTAGGATGGGGTTTATCAGATCGATACGCAATGATCAATAGTGTGTTTCCAGCCAGGAGAGGAGATCTCTACCACACCCATGGCCCTTTTAGCATCTGGCAGGCTGAGGAGCCATTCCATCCAAACCTCCCAGAGGGGCCTTTCAACCCGAACCAACCCTTCCCTAAAGACAGTGGCGCTAACAAAAGGCAGAGTTACTTTAACACATTTTGATACACACCTAGTCTTCCATCTGGAGCTGCACAAACACGGGGCTGCAGTGAGTTACATAAGGGGGGGGTCGGGGACGCACGGCCCTGGTGGGGCAGCTGGCCCCAGGGACTGCGTCCCCCTGCACCCCATCGCCTTCCCGACACCCCCACAGCGAGGGGCCCTCGCCAGCAGTGGGCGGGGGTGGCTTCCCGCAGTGCAGCGCCCGGAGGATTATGTAAGATCCATCGATTTTAATTAAATTCGACTCTAAGACGGTCGGTGGGTGTTGTCGAAGGGGCTCTCTGTACATCCCCCCCCACCCCTTTTTGATTCTCCTGACGGTTTCACGGGGTGTCACCCACCTCGTCGCAAGCCCCGGGGCGTTTTCACTCGGGTTCCCCGGGCAGCGCCAGGATCCAGCGGCAGCCGCGGGCTCCCAGCCGGCGATTTCGGGATGCACCGGCACCACTTCTTCTCGGGCATCTTGGCCTCACCTGGCAGTTGCCCATTGGGCGCCCACTGCCATGGAAACGGGGTTGGCATGGCAGCACCGATTTGGCGCTGGCACGGCTCGGCTCCAGCTGTCGGCTTCCCAACCGCCCCCGGACTGTGGGAGTCGAACAGGCTGGAGGGCGAGAGGGGGACCGGGGCGGACGCCCGGGGTCTGCGGGGCCCCGCGGCAGGAGAAGGGGTTGAAACGAGGTGGTGTGTCCCCGAGCAACACCTTGTGTGGCCCCAGGTCCTCACTGAGAGCAGCCCAGCAGTGGCACCTGGTCATGCATTCGGGCCACCATCCCGCAAAGGCCTGGGCAGGGAGGGACTGTTCTCCCCGGGGTGAGGCTCCGTGTGCTGAGAGGGCTTTAAAGCCCTCTGGGTTTTGTCCTCCTAAGACAGCGTCTCCTCTGAGCAGTGTTGGCCCCTTTCTGCCCCTCTGTGACCTTCAGGGGCAGCTGCGTGGGGGGGTTTGACATCCCGTGGTCCTGCTGAAGCATCCTCTGGTTGGGCTGTGCTCTCTGTCCATGTCAAGCCCAGCTTTCAGGCTCGGTGGCTGCACCGGCTGAGGCAGAGCTGACCCTGCTCCTTCCAGCCCTGCCAGCCAGACATCAGAGGACGAGGCACGTCATCCCACGTGTCATCAGCTCCTGGAGAGTCAGCAAAGAACCAGACAAGAACCACCAAGTGGCTGTTTGCTCAATGGCTGCTCTGGAGTCCTCAGCACAGGAGAGACATGGACCTGGTGGAGCGGGGCCAGAGGAGGCCCCAGCAATGATGGGAGGGCTGGAAGCCCTCTGCTGGGAGGCCAGGCTGGGAGAGTTGGGCTTGTTCAGCCTGGAGAAGGCTTTAGGGAGATGTTCTGGTGGCCTTTCAGGGCTTCAAGGGGCCTGGCAGAAAGATGGGGACAGACTTTAGAGCAGGGCCCGCTGGGACAGAACAAGGGGGTATGGTTTGAAACTACAAGAGAGAGACTTAGACAAGAGAGAAGGAAGAAATTTTTGCTGCCAAGGTTGGTGAGAGCCTGGCGCAGGTTGCCCAGAGGTGGTCGCTGCCCCATCCCTGGAACCATTGCAGGTGAGGTTGGCCGGGGCTCTGAGCAACCTGCTCTAGTTGCAGATGTCCCTGCTCCCTGCAGCGGGGTTGGACGAGATGAGCTTGAAAGGTCCCTTCAACCCAAACCATTCCATGCCTCTATGATCCTATTTACCTCCCAGCTGTTTCCCCCCAGCCTTTCACAGAAAAGCCCACAGGCTAGAGGGGGAGGCAGTGAGGCCAGGCCTGTTAGAGCAGACACAGAGCAGCCAAGATGAGAGAAATCCCACCAGAAAGGCAAGCGTGGGTAAGACGCCAGCCACAAACACCTCACGGTCACAGCACAAATAAAACCAATTCTGGGGCAGCCGCTTGCTGCCACAGCCACCAGCTCGGTCCTCCTCAGGAGGAATGTGCTGGGGCTGAGCACAGCCCAGCCAGGAACGTCCTGGACGTTGGAGCTCTCCTGAGAGCTCACTGAGCTTGATTTCATCATCCTGTGAGGGCGTGAGTGGCTTCATGGCAGCCCCGGGAGACGCTGGTGGTAACTGGGTTACTTCCACAGGGAAACTGAGGCAGGACTTGCTCTGCAGTGACTCTGTCGCGCTTCTCTCTGCACAGCATCGCTACCGAGCAAGCGAACACAGCCCCCCGGACATCCCTGGGGGGACGGCTCTGTCCCCGCTCCCTCCGTGCCATAACTGGGGCACTGCAGGTGACAGAGGGGACGTTTCATGCGCAGCTTGGCAGGATGAGCTCTGCTCCGGCTGCCTTCTCCTCACAGCCCTCCCGGGCTGGCCAGGTGACGTGCTCCGGCCATACCATTCCCGTGTTCAGCCGCTTCACCGGGGAGATGCTTCCCCTTGTGCCTAAACCTGCTTGTCCTGGGGGTGGGGACCAATGCCGTCACTTCTCTGCTCCTCTCTTTTCCCTAATGCCGGCCCAAGCCCCTCCAGCCTTTCCGGCCAGCCACCACCACTGGTCTCTGCTCCTGACGTTCAGACTCGTCAGGTGTGAAACTAAAGGGACAAGTTTGTGCCCCAAAACAGGATCACGGGGAAACTCCCAAAGCTCTCTGCAAATTCCCCTGCAATTTTAACTGCCTGCCCTTGAGCAGTCGAGGATTCGGGGGAAGGGAATGGGGCCTCAGCCTCGTTAGGTGCCTCTGACAAGCGGCTGACAGCTCCACCATCTCCTGGAGCAAGTCTTCCTTTCCTGGAGGTTTTCCAGCCGGATCCTTGCCCGGTCCAACTGTGCTTAGCACACGCCACCCTTCATGCCGGTGGCACTAAAGAAATTGGCCCCGGTTCCCTGGTTGGGAAGCAGCTTTTCCCTGCCGGAGATGGCCCCGGCGCAGAGCGAGCTGGGCTGTGCCACGTCAGTCGTGGCTCTCCCGGCCAAGCTTGTCCCTCGCTCCACTTCGGCAGCACCACGGTGCAGCAGGTGAGGGGATTTCCTGCACGAACACCCTCGCCAGAAGACATCCCCGGCCCTGCAGCCACACAGAGAAGATCGAGGCCAGATCCAGAGTGCAGTACGGGTTGGCCGGTGATCCTCCTGGTGCAGTGGTCAGCTCGCCAGGATACGGAACCTGTCGCCGGGCTGGGGCAGGTGGTGGCAGGGCTGAGGAGAGGGAGGGTGACAAAGCATCAACTTTTAAAACCAAGGGTTTGGCACCGCGTGCACTTGGCTGCCGGGTGGTGGGGATGGTGTGGGTGGGTCTGTGTGTTCTGTCTTGTTCTATTTTTCGCTTGCAATGTGTCATTTTGGGGGAGGTGAAACCTTTAACAATGCACCGTTGAGAAGCAGCCGGTCTGTTTTTCCCTCCTTGGAGCTGCACTGCGCGGCTGCACTGCCACCGGTCCCAGAGCCACTCCCTTCATGCGCGGACAGAGCCTCGATGGCAGCCAGAGGGGACCTGGACCCAAGGAGAGGCAGTGGTGTCACCAGGAGGTATCTGAGGAGAGGTGGAAGTGTCACCAGGATGTACCCAGGAAGAGGTGGTGGTGTCACCAGGATGTACCCAGGAAGAGGTGGTGGTGTCACCAGGAGGTACCTCGAGCGAGGCAGAGCTGGCCCCAGCTGCAGGCTGGATGCCTGTCAAGCTGCATGACCAGCCCCGTACACAGATTTCTGGGCATTACTGGGATTTCCAGCTCCACGGGCCGGTGATGCACGACGAGCCGAGGAACGGTGCCAAAGCAATCCCCTCCATGGTGCAATCCTCTCCTCCGCGGACACCCGGCTGGACATGCTTCCATCCTCAGAGTGTGACAACTCCAACACCGGCTGTAGAAGCGGTGCCGGACACAAGCCAAGAGCAAGAACCCAACGCTGAAGGATTTGGTTTCCTGGTTTACACCAGGGCCTCTCACCCTGTTCCTCTTCACCGGGATTTTTTGGTGCAAGAATGCCAAAGCTGAGGAAGAGACAGAGCAGTGTGGGAGCTCTGGAGGGGAGCAGAGGTGATGAGCATCATGGAAAGGAGCTAATATGGGCCTAATCCCAACGGATCTCTTTTTTTACCTCCATATAAAGAAATTGCAAGGATTTTCACAACTAGTTGAGGAAAACGATCTTCTTAACCTGGAGCATCTCAGCTTCCTGATCCAGGATCCGAGCCCTCATGGGATGCAGGCCGATGGAAGTCTGGGGGTTGCAGAGTCAGGCTGAGCCCAGCAGCTCAGTTTCGAGTGCCACCAGCACTAGGGACCCACCTCAGCCAGCGCTGGCTTTCCAGCCACGCAGCTCGCTGAGCTCCGGGTGGGAGTCCGCACCTTGCCAGCAGTGCCGGCACGTAGAGCAGCCCCCTCCAGCCACTTGGCATGCACAGAAAGCTTCCTGCGGCCGGCACGGCTGTTTGCGCCCAGTCAAGGTGAATTATTTAGGCAGCTTCAAGGAAAACGTGTCAAGCCCGCTAAGTGATGCAGATGTGGAGGTGGGTGGAGCAGAGAAACAACCACGACAGCTGAAGATGGGCAAGCGGGACTGGCCATGGCCGAGGAGGATGATGCAGGGAGGAAGCTGGGCTGGCGCAGTGTGACAACCACTGCGGGGTACCTAGACCCGCTCCCTTCTGCAAAGCAGCTCCCGAAGGAGGTATTTAGAGCAGCCCTACCCTGTCTGCGCTCTGCCATCAACACCACGTTCCATCAGGTCCCACAAGCACACTCCAACCGCAGCAGAAAGCCTCTGCCTTCCACTGTCAGAGCCCCAGCGCGAGGCATGAAACCCTCCTCAAGCTCAAGAGGTTGCCAAGAATGGAAAGATCTCATTAAGTAATAATGAAGTTCCGAGCAAGCAGGGAAAAATCAGGCACAAGGTGTCCGCGTGTCTACCCCCAGTGAGCGTGCAGGGAGCGGGGCTGGCCATGGAGCCCTGCCGCCGACCCTGCCAGCGCTCAGTGCAGCGCCCAGGCGAGGCGGCTGCTTCGTGACAGCAGCCTAGAGCGAGCGGCGTCCATCAACAGAATTAATCCCGTGTCCATGGCACTGTGACGACTCGAGGAGGCTCTGGTAAAATTCAGGAAGAGGAGCTGCTGCTGACATGCAACAGCTCGGGCAGGCTGCGGACACCCAGCACCGCAGCGGGGCTGGAACCAAGGGCTGCTCCCTTCTGACTCCGCTGATGCACCCTCAACACCAAGTTGGATGGAAGCATTGATCTGCTGGAGGTTTGGGAGGCTCTACAGAGAGACCTGGCCAGGCTCGATCGATGGGCTAAGCCCACTGGGATGAGGGTCAACAAGGCCAAGGGCCAGGTCCTGCCCTTTGGTCACAACCCCCTGAACACTCCAGGCTGGGGCAGAGCGGCTGGAAACTGCCCAAGGGAAAGGACCTGGGGGGTTGTTTGAGAGCTGGCTGGAGATGAGCCAGTGTGTGCCCAGGTGGCCAAGAAGGCCACCAGCATCCTGGCTTGGGTCAGCACCAGTGTGGGCAGCAGGACCAGGGCAGGGATCGTTCCCCTGGACTGGGAACTGGGGAGGCCCAACCTCCAGTCCTGGGGTCAGGTTTGGGAGTGAAGGGCTGGAGCGTGTCCAGAGAAGGGCAAGGAAGCTGGGGAAGGGTCTAGAGCAGGAGTGTGGTGAGGAGCAGCTGAGGGAGCTGGGGGTGTTGAGCCTGGAGCAAAGGAGGCTCAGGTGAGACCTTCTGGCTCTCCACAACTCCCTGACAGGAGGTTGGAGCCAGGTGGGGTCGGGCTCTTCTCCCAAGGAACAAGTGACAGGACAAGAGGAACCGGCCCCAAGTTGCCCCAGGGGAGGCTGAGGTTGGCCACGAGGAACAATGTCTTGGTAGGAAGGGCTGTGAAGGGCTGTGCCAGGCTGGGCAGGGCAGTGGTGGAGTCCCCATCTCTGGAGGGGTTTCCAAGGTGTGGAGATGTGGTGCTGAGGGCCAGGGGTTAGTGGTGCCCTGGCAGTGCTGGGGGAACGGTTGGACTCCATGATCTTAAAGGTCTCTTCCAACCAAAACCATTCTATGATTTTATGAAACACCTGCCCTGGGTTGGGTTGCTCTGAGCCAGACACCTCCACCACAGATCTCAGTGCCAGCACTGGCAGGCCCCAAGGTGGGTAGAAGACCTTCCCATAGCTCAGATCCCGTAGAGTCCAGATCCTTCCGTAGCTCACAGCTGGCATCGCTTAACTCAGAGCATCTCGCTGGGCTTCCAAGCAAGCAAGAAGGCCAATATACAGAAGCATGAGAGGGGCGCTCACAGTCTGCCCCCCAAAACAGCTCCAATGTGCTCGGCTCACCTGCATCCAGCCTTCCCAGTGCTAACAGGGCTGGACACAGCCCACCGGAGTAGAAATCACCGTGGGAAAAGTGGGATGCGGGCTGGCCGAGCAGGCAGATGGCAGAGCCCTCTCCCCATCGCCAGGTAAAGGCCGTGTTTGGCACCAAGGCACACACCAGAATACAGATTTCCAGAGCTCCGGGCTCCCAGCCCCCTGCTTGCCAGCACGATCTGATGAAAACTCAGTCTCCTCAGGCCATGGGAAGAGCTATGCTCCCCAAGCAGCTTCCATCACGCCCCAGCTCACACTGGACTCCAGCCGGAGGGAAAGATGAATTTGAAGGGGATCAAATGTGCCCCCTGCTCCTCAGAGTCCCAACACAGGTGCTGGAGCAGCTGAGCAACAGGTAGAGAAGCCAAAAGTTCAACCTTTGTGTCTTCAAAGTTGCAGGGACTGCGCTCAGGGAAAGCACCAGCTCTGTGCTCCTTCTGCAAGCCACCAAGGAGCCTCCCCCCACCTCCAGATTTTGTGTCTTTTGGCACCAAAATGTCAGGACTGGCGCACTTGGCCTCTCTTCATTCTGCTGGTGAAGCACCGAGGCAGGAGGGCGCTTTGTGCAGCTCCCAGCATCCTCGCCAGGGTCCCAAAGGCACCCAGGGTTTCATAAAGGCTCCCTTTGTACAGAACTCACCAGTTAATTGGGTCTCTGGCAAAGCATTAAGCAAGCGGAATACCAAAGCCTTCCGTCCTACAGTGCAGGCAACACACCTCGGGACCTGCTCCTGCCCACTCCGATCCCCCAGCTGCCAGTTCCAGCCCTGAGCACACCAGTGTCCCGGGACCCTCCTGACCCTCAGGGTTTCTTCCAGCCCAGATGTGTTTGGGTTGCTAGAGAAGAACGCCCCAAATCCAATGTTGGAAGGTCTCCTGCACCCCCAAAATGGACAGAAGTTCCTCTGCGGTTCCCCATGACCCATCAGCCTGGCCTCGGAGCTCCTGAGCATGCCTTGGCAGTCCTGCTCTCAAAACCAGACTGGAACAAACAACGGGTTTGTTCCTATCCCTGACCTAGAATGCAGGCACACCCCAGCCAGCCCGGGCTCCAGCCTCTGGTGCCCACCGTCAGTTCTACAGGAAGGTCTTCTCACCTTCAGGAAGCCTCAGAGCTTCGAGCCATCATGGGGATGTGACCAACAACCCAAAGTAGAGCAACACATCAAGAAACTTTCCCACTGTATCTCGTTGTATCATCAAGCCTGGATGATGCTGTGGGGAGAAAGGGCCAAGGCACCCCCGGCGTGAGAAGATGCCTTTACTGCCTGACCCAGCAGCCAAACCACAAATCCACCCAACCCACTGCAGCTGGAGTCCCACCAGTCCCACTGCTCTGTCCCAGTCCCTGCTGGGTGAGAGGCTCGCTCTTTTCCAAACTCACACTCCTAAGGAAAGCTTCTACTCTTCCCTTTCAGCTTCCAAGTTATTTACGGAGCCGTTCGATGAAGCCAACTTAGTGACATTAGGCATTGAAATGCCACCGCCAGCTCGCAGGAGAGCTCCAGAGCGTTGGCACCACATGGCTGGATTTCACCACTGCTGGGATATTTAGGCCAAGGACGGCAGGACATGCTCCCATTCAGAAAGGTCTCCTGGGATCTTTATTGTCTGCACGGGGCTTACACAACCTTGGCTTTCAGAGGTCTCCTCTGAGAGACCTACAAGCGGCCAAACCAGGCTGGATTCACTTATAGCTCCCCTGGAAAATGGGGATAAGGCCAAAGAAATCCAAGGGGATTGAAGTCTAGGAACACAGGACAAGGCAGCCTCTCAGACCCCCCCACCACCAGCATGACCCAGCCCAATCTCTCCGGCACTGATGGCACCGCGGGGCCGTGCTGGAGCCACGCACTCGTGGTAGTTTTCCACATTCAGCCACTTCTTCTGGAAAATGACATGGTGTTAAACTGAGCAACCAGATAGTGCTTTTTTAAATAAGAATCAGGCACCCGCTTGTCCCTCGGCCTCCAGCCCTGGGATTTTCTGCTTGTTAAGAGAAAAATTTATAGGTTTTAATTTAGTTATTTTTGGTCCCGGGACCTAATTTTGGAGCTCAGTACCTTGGTAGGGCAACCAAAGCCCTGAGCGATTCTGTGTGTGACAGGGGAAGCAGCACCGCGCTGCTGAGCTCAGCAGCCCAACCAGAGGAGTCCGATTCCTCATGAAAGTGCTGGAAAATCGGGCCCCGACTGATTCCTCGTCAGCTGCAAAGGCTCCGTTACAGTCGAGGGCTGCATTGGGCAGAGGGTTGGGGGATCTCACCCTTGGCCCTGCGAGAAGATGTTTCCCAAGCAGTTGTTTCCATCGCTTAGGTACTGAAATAACTCTCCCAGCAAGAAGCTTCGGCCTCTCTCTGTTGCAAGAAGGGAGTCTTGGTCAAGCAGGGAGGACTTAATGAGAAGTTTCCCCATTTCCTCCAGTATAAACAGGACACACTCCTCCTAGAA
Organism: Eurystomus gularis; assembly: GCA_013400335.1. NCBI lineage: Eukaryota > Metazoa > Chordata > Aves > Coraciiformes > Coraciidae > Eurystomus > Eurystomus gularis. The sequence continues at coordinate 23,096 of VZZY01005582.1, forward strand.
ACCAAACACCAGCAGCACAAGCCCAGCACTGAAGCTCCAGTGAGTGAAGCAGCCTCAGTGTTATACGACAGGCCAAGGACATGTGCCGTTCCTCCCTCAGACATGTTGCAGGAGGGAGGATTGCCCAACATGGCATGGTGGAGCTGCGAGGCTTTCACAAAGCTCATGTTCCCAGAACTCCCAGCTGGAAAGCTGGTTGGCAGGGAGGAAAAGGGTCTCCTGGCCCCAACAGGACAGCTCAGGGGCAAAGAAACAGGATGGGAAGTGGAGAACCCCAGTGGGTTCAGCTACACTCAGAGCGTGGGGACGGACCTTGCTGCCCCATCAGCAAGGAGTGACAGAGGATTGCCTAGGACCAGGAGGAGTGTGAAGATGCTCAGGTGAGAACTGACCCAGTAAATAAGGAGTTTTCAGCCTAAAAACAGGCTGGAAGGGGAACATGAGGGGAAAATCCCACACAGGGTGGAGAAGTATAGAATCAACTTGGTTGGAAGAGACCTTTAAGGTCATCGAGTCCAACCATTCCCCCAGCACTGCCAGGGCACCACTAACCCCTGGCCCTCAGCACCACATCTCCACGGCTTGGAAACCCCTCCAGGGATGGGGACTCCACCACTGCCCTGCCCAGCCTGGCACAGCCCTTCACAGCAAGAAATTGCTCCTCATCTCCAACCTCAACCTCCCCTGCTGCAACTTGAGGCTGGTTCCTCTTGTCCTGTTGCTTGTTCCTTGGGAGAAGAGCCCGACCCCACCTGGCTCCAACCTCCTGTCAGGGAGTTGTGCAGAGCCAGAAGGTCTCCCCTGAGCCTCCTTTGCTCCAGGCTCAACACCCCCAGCTCCCTCAGCTGCTCCTCACCACACTCCTGCTCTAGACCCTTCCCCAGCTTCCTTGCCCTTCTCTGGACACGCTCCAGTCCCTCAAGGTCCTTCTGGGAGTGAGGGGCCCAAGCCTGACCCCAGGATTGGAGGTTGGGCCTCCCCAGTGCCCAGTCCAGGGGGACAATCCTTGCCCTGGTCCTGCTGGGAGATGAGGAAGCTCTCGCTGCCTGCACAGAGCCAAAAGCCACACACAGCAGTGGTGTGCAGTGGAGAACCTGCTGTAGGACACTGCCGCAGCAATTCAGGAGTGCAAGGACTGAAATTCAGAGACAAAAAGGGAAAAAAAAAAAAATCTACCAAGAGCCAGGAAGGACCAAGCACTCGCTGTGGCTCAGAAAGCCGCCAAGACGCGATTTGCCAGTGGCAGGGGGAAGACAGGGAGGAAGCATCACCGCACACTCGTTCTGTTCTCCTCTTCCCTGAGCGTCTGCCACGGATGGAGACAGGATACGGGGCAGATGGAGCACGGCTGTACCAGGTCAGGCCGTTCTCCAGAGCTCTGTCTGGCTCCTGCTCATGACGGGCCTTGGCCGCGCCAGGGGAATTCCCTGCACGCAGCCCCGGGCGCCTCACAGCACCTCTGTGCAGCTCGATGCATGAAAGGAATCGGAACCAGGACAGACTCTCCCTTAAACAGGGATCAGGATCAGCTCTGTCTTGTCTTTCTGGGTCAGGCTGGAAGAACGGCATGGACTCTGCAGTGAGCTCGCCAGGAAAGCCCACGGGGACATCACCAGTTCAACTGGCTTCTGGTCTGGATGGTCCTGGACAGAGCCTGCTGAGTAGGAGCATCTGTGGGCTCCCCTCCCTGTTCTCCTGGAAAAGCCTTGAGAGGAAAACACTTGGGACAACAACTCCAAGAGAAACAAAACTGGCACCCAAGGCAGCAGCACCCAGCAATACCTCCTCCACCACCCTGCTCCTCCACTGTGACCAGTGGTGAAATTCCCCTTCCCAGCACCTCGAGGAGAACAAAGCCATGCCAGAAAGCCCATCCTGTACGTACCTCGCAACAAAAAACCCATCTGGGCTTCGGGCAAAGCCAAGCTGTTGCTAAGTCAAGTTGGATTTGCAGAGGATCCTCACGGAACTTTCCCAGAGCACTGCTGCTGTGTCATCTCCAGGATGCTCCCTGTCATGCCCCACCAAAGGTTAACCCCAGGCCATGGGCTCCAGGGATGGAGAGGAGAGAGCTGGGGCTGGAGCTCACCAGATGAACGCATTTCAGCTTTGCTCAGCCTCTCACTGGGGACAGCGAGCTGGGACGCACACAAGTGATTTTTGTAGGGCACTCTTGGGCTCCAGCACCCACTGATGAAGCTGGGAGCAGGTGGGTGGCTCATGGCACAGCTCACCTGGCCAGGGTGGCCAGTGAGGACCAGGATGGGGTCTTCCCCCTGGTCATCCCCCTCCCCAGGTTCCACAGACTGGCAGGGTCTTCTTGGAGGCCCATACAAGGCAGTGATGGAGCTGCCAACAGCCCCTGCTCACCACAGTCCCCTCCTGCAGCCTCTTCTCCCCTCCCACACTGAAGGAGGTGAATGGTGGGGCCATGGAGGTCCCAGGTTTTCGTTCTGCTCTGGCTCAGCCACAGGTTGTGGTGCCAGGTTCTCTAGGGACAAGGTGCTGCCCATCCTCCTTGCCCGGTGCTCATCAGTGTTCTGCTGGTCCCATTTTGAGCCCTGGGCACACTGTCCACACCCAAATGGGGGGGGTGGGTCCACGGCTCCACATCAGCCTGCTCCCACCCAAGCCATGGCCCAACACAGGCCAGGGAGCAGAGGGAACAGCAGCTTCCCCAACACCTCACTCTCCAGGGAGGAACCAGGCAGGAATCACCATGGGAGGAAGCCATCACCTTTTGGGGGAACCCTTCAACATCTGTTCACCCCCAAAGATCCTTCTGCCGAAGACCTGCCTGCCTGACAATCAAATGTCCTGCTGCTATTCCCTGCAGGTCACTCTCCCAAGGTCCAAGATGGTCTCTAAGTCTCTGGTCTTCAAGGCCAGGTTGGATGGGGCCTTGAGCGACCTGGTCTAGCGGGAGGTGTCCCTGCCATGGCAGGGGGGAGGAACTAGATGATCTTTGAGGTCCCTTCCAACCCAAACCATTCTATGCTTGTATGACTCTAACAGACCACCCAAGAGTCAGAGTTCCTCATCCTGAGCACCCAGGAGGGATACAAAGGCTGGATTGAGAAATATCTGAAGGTGGGACATCCTCAGGCTTCCAGAGCTGGTGCTGCTGCTAACCTTCCAGACACGGAGCAACCCCTGGGATGGGGCTCACGGGACAGGGGGAGAGGAGCATTCCCCCTGTTCACACTCGGAGAAAGGAAGGAGCAGAGGGGAGCTGGGAAGCAGAGCCGAGCGCCCAGGCCGGGCCGTGCTGTGCCACACGTGGGCTGCCAGGCTCTATTTTAAATGCTGGGTGGCAAATCTATGCAGGATGAAATCCAAGCTGGGGGAAGGGGAGGGTGCTGGGCGCGGAGGTGTTGGGAATTAGGAGCTGAGCTCAGCCATGGATGGCTTCTGGGAGCAGACGGGGGAAGAGCCGGGGCCTGGGCAGCTCTAACACTGGCCCCAGTGAACAGCCCCGGGTGGGGTGCGAGGGGGACACGGTCCCCGCTGCCTTCTCAGCGCGGAGAGCACACAAGTCACCTGGGGCTGCTGCTTCAGCGGCACGAAGGCAGCCTCTGGTCCTCCTCAGCACAGTTCCCACCATGCAGGTCACCCTAAAACCACCTCGGCGTGTTTTCAGGGCAGCCTTCCCAGCAAGGGGAGCTGCATCACCCGCCTTCCACCAGCAAGGGACTCGAGGAGACCTGGCCGAGCCGCAGGCACCGCAAGGACCTGAGCCCTGCCACCCTCCTCTCCTGCAGGGGACCCTCTGTGCACACAAAGCCAGCTCAATCCTACTCCCCCTTTCAAGATCAACCCCGAAAAAGCCGCTCCCATCTCGCTGGGCTCTGCAAGATGCTGAGGAACAGTGCCGCAGCACCAGGGCGCGGCGAGGCTCTGATGGGAGCTGGCAGATCTGGGATGGTACCTGCCCTACATTCCCGGAGCAGTCAGGTTGACAGAACGAGCGGGTTTTTATATAGCTTTTGGTGGCAACGGCTCCCTTTGCTGGGCGGGGGTGGGGGGGAAGGAAGGGAGATGGAAAATATTTTTGTTGAAGCTCTTCTGCATTCTCACTGCCGGAGCCACGCATTATTCATGCACCCCTCGTACCCAGGCTGGTGGCTCTGGGCTTTGCTCAGAAGGGGCTGTGCAGAATTAAGCAGCCGGTTAAATTATTAATAGTCTGTCGAGGGGTGCCCAGGATGCCCGCTCCTGGTCCCCGCTGCTTTTCGGGGGGCTCCAGTGCCCCCCAGAGGCACCGAAACCAACTACAGCCCTTTGACAAACCTGTTGGCAGCTCTGCCCTACTTAGAGCCTGCAGACACCCTGTTCTTCTGGCCTGGAAAGCACCGGGCTGTGAAGCCTTGCTGGAGAGGTCCTCCTGTGCCTAGTCTCACCACCACACACCCAAACCGGGTGGGTGCCAAGGGGGCTGCGAGTGTCTCACCCCACCAGTGGGTTTGGGGCAGCAGAAGCCAGCAATGGCAGGAGGAGGAAAGGGAGGAAAGCCCGTCAGGTGGGACAGGAACTGCAGGGGAACCTTGCTGGGCTGAGGCATCTTCTTAGAATCACAGAATGGTTTGACTGGAAGCTCATCGAGTCCACTCGTTCCCCCAGCACTGCCAGGGCACCACTAACCCCTGGCCCTCAGCACCACATCTCCACACCTTGGAAACCCCTCCAGGGATGGGGACTCCACCACTGCCCTGCCCAGCCTGGCACAGCCCTTCACAGCCCTTGCACCAAAGAAATTGTTCCACATCTCCAACCTCAACCTCCCCTGCTGCAACTTGAGGCCATTTCCTCTCGTCCTGTCACTTGTTCCTTGGGAGAAGAGCCCGACCCCACCTGGCTCCAACCTCCTGTCAGGGAGTTGTGCAGAGCCAGAAGGTCTCCCCTGAGCCTCCTTTGCTCCAGGCTCAACACCCCCAGCTCCCTCAGCTGCTCCTCACCACACTCCTGCTCTAGACCCTTCCCCAGCTTCCTTGCCCTTCTCTGGCCACGCTCCAGCCCCTCAAGGTCCTTCTGAGAGTGAAGGACCCAAACCTGACCCCAGGATTGGAGGTTGGGCCTCCCCAGTGCCCAGTCCAGGGGGACAATCCCTGCCCTGGTCCTGCTGCCCACACTGGTGCTGACACAAGCCAGGATGCTGGTGGCCTTCTTGGCCACCTGGGCACATGCTGGCTTGTCTCCAGACGGCTCTTGACCAACCCCACCAGGTCCTTTCCCTCAGGCAGTTTCCCAGCTGCTCTGCTCCAGCCTGGAGCACTGCAGGGTGTGAGGTCCTTCTTTTCATGGCCAGACCATCAGGAGAGCTGCCACGCAGGGTTGTGTTTGATGCCACATCTGCAAGCTTCAAAACATCACCCAAGTGTCTTGGGTCTGTCAGGGGCCACTCGTCGGCTGGGCCAGGACAGAGTGGAGGACACAAGGGCTGCACTTTGCACCTGGGCAAGCACACAAACAGCAGAAACTGTTCCCATCACACACATCCTGCCCCCGCACCAGCCTCAGCTTCCTTCCTAATCCCTCCATTGCCCTTCCTGGAGCCTTGACATCTGTTTTCAGGCAACTAAACACTGTTCGCCACAGCCACTGCCCTCACAACAAAAGGCCAAGTCAAAATTTCACGGAGTGGAATGCAGCCAAGGGGGCACGAGTGGCTGGTGCTCAGGCCAGCTCCAGCTCCGGAGGGACTCAAGTCCCTCCCGTTCCTCTCTGTGTAGGATAAAGCCGGGCTGGAAGTGCAGGGGTCAGCACCATGGCCGCACAGCCCAGCTGCAGAGACCTGCCCTCTCTAACAGGGCTTCTTTTGGCTCCTTAATTCTGCGCTGGGAGAGGTGTCAGACTGACAGCCCTTCTTTTTGCAGGATGGCTCGGGTGCAGACAGCAGAATGTGCCTTCTCAGGTGATTTCATTTTTGGCTTCTGGCTTATTTTTATCCTGGGGGATGTGTGTCAGACTGGTCGCATTAAGCACAAGCCCTTCTCCCCCTCCCTGCTGGATCGAGTTACTTGCTGGTGCTTTGCCCAGGTGCAGCTGGAACCCTTCCCCTTCCACCCCACGGCCACCATGCTCAGGCCCTCCTCTACTACCACCTCGAGCCGGGGCTGCAGGCTCTGACTCCACCAGCCCTGCCACTTATCATCCCTCTGCCCTCAAGACTTTGGTCCTCAGACCATCCCTTCCCTAAACTGAGGGCCGACAACCCCCGAAGGCTGGGCTCCAAACCCTCTCTGCCCCTCGGTGCCACCCCAGTACCCCCAGGGCTCTCCCAGCAAAGCTGCTTCCCTCTAGCAGCTCACTCTTGCCATGGACGTGTCTAAAACCCAGCCAGAGGACAGGGCTCACCAGCCCAAGCACCAGGGGACAGCAGGGACAGATGCTGGATCTGACCAGCAGTGAGCAGGTGGAGACGGCAACGTGCCATGACCTGGTGTGGCATCGCTCCCCTGCGTGAGGCAACACACTGACCTGGGCAGCGAGGAGACACCGGAGCTCGGGATTCGGCGGCGCGCAAGGCCCTGAGGGAGTGCTGGGCAGCTCTGCCCCGGCTTGGGATCACGGTGACACCCGGGGAAGGATGAGTGATGCCAGCATGGCACCTCGCACTCACAAAGGCCACAGTGGCCTGCTGCAGCTCACTTCCCACTGCTCCGGGGATGGAGCAAGCAGGAAGAGTCATGGATAACCCAGCAGGACCTTGAAACAAGGACATTTTTGTACAAACTGAGGCCGCTCAGCCCAGCTCGAAAGCATCCGAGTCTGGCAAAAGACCACGGTGCAAGAGAAAAACTCCCTCCGGCACTTGACTGATCTTCAAAGCTGCTCCCGCTCTAGCAAAGGGCTGGGCCAGAGGTCTCCAGAAGTCTCCAAACCCATGTTTTTCTGCATAGATTTGACACCATGGCTGCTGCCACACAGCCAGGCCTGCCTGCACCCAACTGAGGGTATTCTGGGTGTCTCTGTGAGCCCTGCTTGGCTGCAGGACACCTCACAGCACACTGAGGAGCCCAACAGCACCTTTCTATGAGGAAAGGGTTACAGGATGGCATTGGGGATTCCCAGACCTGAGACAGACAGGACCGTCGGCGAGCACCAGAAGGAACGAAGCGCAGGGAGTGGCCCCAGCTCTGCAGGGCTCTGTATGTACACATGCCACCTGCCCTGCTCGGAGCAGAGGGGCAGACACCAAAGCAGCCACGGGACAGCAACGCCCTGCCTTCCAGCAGGGAACGACACGACATTCCAGCCATAGGGGAAAATCCTCCCGGCCTCTGAAGGGCCGAGTGCCCACAGAGCAGGGTGATCCCCTGAAAAGGGCTGCACAGCAGCCAGCAAACACCACCTCGGGGTTTTGCCTCCCCTCTCCAGGAGCACGAGGAAAGCACGAGACCCTTACGTGGGCAGCTCCGGTGGCTGGGGCTCTGCCGGGGCAGCGGCCCCCGGGGGGTCCACCAACACAGGGCTGGGGGCTGCGTCCTGGGCTCCAGCTGACTCCGATGTGTCCCCAGTGCTGACAGTACCCGGTGCTGGGATGTGCTCTGTTGTCTCGACTTCAACCTCCTGAGCTGCAGGTGACAGTTTCACTCTCTCAGCAGCTGCAGCCGCCTCCTCCTTCTCCTCCTTCTTCCTCAACTTCGCCTCCAGCTCCCGGCGCCTCTTCTCATCATCCTGACGGGCCATCCGCTCAAAGACTTTGAACGCCTGAAAGAGAAAAAGCAAAGCACGTAGGTCAGCAGGCCACCAAGCTCTGCCTGAGGAAAGGAGAAGCACTGCACACTTGGGGCCCCTGTCACTGTTCCTCCCTCTCCAGACACCACGTAACCCCAGCTCATCCACCAAGTCACTTCAGTCTCCAACAAAACCAGCTGGCAACTGCTTCAAAAGCTGCCTGGCCACGTTGAACACACCTCAGGAGAAAGCCCAAGCTCCTGCAAGCTGTTTTGAAATCATTCCCTGGGCTATGTTCTGGCAGCCAAACTCATACCAGCCTGGGAAGGAGGCTGGTTACTCCAGGGAAAAGGAGAGCACTGAGCTCTGGCTCCTGGCGGGGAGGGGGCTTCAAGGGAGCCATTGCCCCTCCAGCCTTCTCTCGCCCTGCCCTCCAGGCTCGCCATGGGGCCGTCTGCAAGCCTGAAGCTCAGACCAAGCCTCCAAGAAGGCACAAACAGGATGAGTTGCCCCAGGAGAGGCCAGAGTTCAGCTTACATGGTGCTGGCTGAGCCCAAACAGACTCAGGGCTCTCTTAACCGGCCGAGGTGCAGAAGCAGAGTGACCTCGGGGAGTTATGAGCCACAACTGAGAGATTCAGGTCAAAACCCTGCCCTTGCTCAGAGATGAGCCATCCCTCCCTGCCCTCCGAGGTGCAGCACGTGAGAAGGTTGCTGCCTAGGCCAGTGGCAGCAGGAGATGGTGAATTCCCACCCTGCACTTCACTCCCGGCCATGCGGGATGCAGCTGAGGGAGGGCCGGCAATCTGGGACCCGCGCCTGCTCCGAAGGGGCTGCAGCTTCTCCCACCCGAGCACCAGGCCATTCGCCACTGCAAACTCATACTGGGAAATGAGTGAGCATCAAACACAGCCATTCTTCATTCCCAGAAGCTTCGGCACTTCCACTGGGAGACAGGCACTAGGCTGCGCACCCAGTTGGCAACGCTGCTCAGTCTGAGTCCTCCTCCGGATATAGGAGCCGTAGGACAAAGGGATGTGGTGCTGGGAGGTTCCCGCCGGTGCAGCCACAGCAGGACAGGAGCAGCTTTATCACAGCGCAGGCTCACACCTCTTACCCTGGGCTCCTTCCTGCGTGGGGAGCAGCTCATGGGATGAGGACCGGGAGAGGCGAGTGCCAGGCATCATCCCCGCTCCATCTGCTGCTTTCTTTGTGATCACTTTCACTCCACGCAAAGCCACAGCACCCGTCCCCAGCTCCTTCTCCCCAGCCAAAGCCTGAGCTTGAGCCAGCCCTGTACAGATCAGGCAAAGCCTCAAAACCAGGCCCTTTTCCAGGCTGCAGCCAGGCCAGGAGGGGAAACAAGTCCCTCTGAACTGCCCCCCACACGCCAGATCTCTGTGACTACAGCCACAAGGCCACCCTGGCCAACACCCTTGTGGGGAAGGAATGCTGTGGCCGCGGCACTGCACCTCCCTCCTTGTGTCCAGGCCTGAAATGGTTCCGAGGGTCACAGGACCAGCCTCCCACCCACTGCCCTGCTGCCGGCTGGACTGGGGTCCAAGCTTTCCTCTCTGCCGCCTAAAACCTCCCCTGAGCCCCCCATTCCCCACGGCAGGGGCTACCCTGGGGACACAGGGTGACGAGTGGGACCACAGCAGCAGAGGGGCAGGGATCTCCCATCAGCCTGCCCGCAGCATCCCCGGCCTGACCCACCTGGGAAGGAAAACTCACCCAGGCTGAGCAGACAAACACCCCAAATCCAGCCACACCCCTACTTTTATGAGCTTGTTTCCTCCCTGCTAATAAAGATTAATAACAGCCCTGAGTCAGAAACCCCCGGTGCTGCTGGGCGGCGAAAACATCAGGACAGGGCTTTTGACATACCAGTGCCAGCCATGATCTCCCACTGAGCGGAGCCCAGACCAGCTTCTCCCACAGCTCCCTGGGCCCCCACCTGCCTTCACCTGCTCTCCAGGTTCCCTGCTCCCTGGGCTCACGGTGGCAGCTCCCTGCAAGTCCCACCATGAGCCCACCCTGACCCTGTGTCGAGGCTGGGTGCTGGGGGGGGAGGGTTATTGCACCCCGGCCACGAGGGCCTCACAGCCCCCTCCTCCCCCGGGGCTCTTCATCCTCTTACAAGGGTAACACTTCACAGGCATCCGACCTGCAGGGCAGCCCTCCTGCTTCCTCCTGCTCCAGGCCCAGGAGTAACCCGGGGGCTGCTGGGCTGCTCAGCCCCCATTCCTGGTCTCCCCTCCTCTCCACCGCAGCCGTCCCAGAGCAGGCCCATCTCCGCTGGCAGACACCCGCCCAGCCCCGGGGGGACACGGCCCGCTTGGCTCGGAGGGGACACACGCG
>VZZY01005583.1:0-71582 GCA_013400335.1 Eurystomus gularis
GTGATTCTGTGATTCTGTAATCCTGGTGGATCCTTGGGTTAGGAGAGCAATAAAGGCAGAAAGTATTTCCCTGTTCTATCCTGCACACATCCTAATCTGTCCCAAAGCCTTGGATTTCTAACAGTTAATAGATTTATCTGGTAACTATAGTGGCTATGGAGTTTATGGAGATTACAGACTCCTTTATGTGGATTTAAAGCAAAACCCATCACAGTCTTCATTTCCATTTCTCTTCCTTCAAAAAAAGACACTGTGTTTTCTTTTCTTGCTTCACTCTCTCAGCACCTGCCACCTTCCTCATTAGATATGCCGGTTAAGTGATGGGAATAGCTTTGGCTTAGATGTTCCTGCTTCCTTCTGCCAGGATGAAGTTCACTGTTCACTGAATCATGTCCCAGATCAGGTTAAATTTGAATATCACCTGTAACAGACAGATGTGTGGAGCGTTATCACAATACATACTCCTGTCTGTAGTGGTGATTAGATGAGATGGGGACTATGACAGTTATTCTTCTGGGACTGCATAACCCAGGTGCAAAACATTCATGTATCCTAAGTGCTGAGGTGTGATGGAAAGAAAACTAGAGAGGGAATTTGTATTGCAGATTGTGTAAACAGGAAATTCTGAGGCCACAAAAAATAAAATTGTCTATGGTATGGTACTTGGAGTCTTAAATTCTAGGGTACAGCTTGTGCCTACCCACTCTGAAACCTGTCATGTACCTCTGATAGTCAAAAAAGTGAACATGCTTGAGTGGATGCAGCCACATAAATCTTTGCCCTCACAGACAAAACTGTGGTTCTGCAAGCCAAGCTGAAGCCATATATCTAATATAAAGGAAGGTGCTCTTCCTGTCCTAGTTCTTTGCGAGACACACTTCATTGAAGTTAAATACAGCTCCACAGCCAAATAAAATAAATTTTTGGTGAGCATGAATAAGGATGTATGGAGAGAAAAATATTTTGATTTGTCTACTCAAGCAGCGTATAAACTCTTCTGAAAATTGAATTTGCTTAAATGTCAAAGCCAATTCACATGGGATCAGGAGCTCTGTGTTTTTAAGGAAGTTCATGTCAGGACAAACCTACTTTCCAAATGTTGTTACAAACCTAATACAAAGGTTCAAGTTGATTCCCTTTCTCCTGGATTTGTGCCGGCTCGACTGGATGGGACCTGGTGCCTGCTCTCTGACTACTCCCAGACAGGCTTTCCTAGCAGGGGAACACTTTGAAAATGTCACAGGTAGTCATAATATTTGAACTTGCTTGCACTATTAAACATGTGGCATTTATTAGAGATCATTAAGGAATACCAATAAATGGATTCTGTGCTATTTGAGACCTGGCTGTACCAGAGACAAAATACTTAACACAACATCAAGATATTTTAATAACTGAATGTATACTAGAAGTAAACATGCCTTTATGCAAATGATTTGTCAGTCAGGTATGAACTGGGGTTAACCTTAGGTCTGTTTGTTGTTGGAGAACAGTGGCTTTCAGTGCTGCTTTGCCTTTTCCTCCCTCCTCAGATGTTGATCCAAATTGTTTTCACGAGGTCTGCCAGAGTAGCCCTCATCTGTGTGTTTGTTAAAGGCCTTTTGTGCATCTTTTCTGCTGGATTCATCCCCAGACACTAATGCAATGAAAATATTGTTAATGCCATGTTGTGTAACAGTGGCTCTCGAAGTGTGTCCTGTGGAGCACATGGTGGAACTCCGTGGAGAGCTGGCTGCCCAGATGGTGCTGGCTCCTTCTCGGTCCTAGTTACTATTGAGATGCTGAAAAGCGGCTTAGACTATGTTGCTAAGAGTAGTTTTCTATCGCGTCACAAGAACCTAATGAAAATGGGTAACCACGTTTGTTAAACTGAGCAGTGGTGCTAGGGATTCACCATGCTTAAGTGTTGTTTGTAATGATTAACGTAACCTAGCTCCCCTAAATGCCTTTTGTAATGAATGGGGAGCAGAAAACACTTTAGAGTGGTGGTTTTGCAATCTGATTTAGCTATCTGCTCTAGGATGAAACAAAACGTATGCCAAAAGTGCCTGATTTTCTCCATTAACTCTAAATGAAGTGTATGGTGCCTGGCTCAGATGTCACTGTCTATACTACAGGGCATACCAGCCCCTATTTCTATAGCTTCTTTGGAGAAACCACTAATATATATAAATTTCTTCCCTGTAGGTACTCTTTAGGAATAAGAAGAGAAGCTAAAAATCACTTAGGACAAAAGTGAATGAAGTTCTCATGCAAGGCCAGGTTGGATGGGGCCTTGAGCAACCTGGTCTGGTGGGAGATGCCCCTGCCATGGCAGGGGGGGTTGGAACTAGCTGATCTTTGACGTCCCTTCCAACCCAAACCATTCTGTAATTCTATGAAAATGCTTGCAAAGGCTTGCCATAGAATGTCCTCTACAAGCTTACTAACATCCAGTGTACATCTATCCCGGTTAAGTTGAGTAAACAAAAAGACTGAGTCTAGCAATAAAATGAGTCATAGCACTGTTTTGTTTCTTGGTACGAATGCTGTAAAAGTTACAGCAGCTTTAGAATCCAGGCACTTCACAATTTCAAACCCACTGATGCATCATTTCTTCCTGCACAGAGTAAGCGTTCCACTGTGAGACATTGTAGAAAAGTGATTGATAGTTTTTGCAAGGTGAAGCGAGCTACCCAGTAGTGTGATCTGCAACTAGACCAGAATTCATTCTGGATTAGGAGATAATACTGGGATCCATTTTCAGGAGACGCCTGTATTTTTCCGTGCAGCAGGAAACATGGCTTTTTGAATGTCCATTTTCTTAAAGGAACACACAATACATTAAGGAACTATCTAGCTTGCAAGAAGTGCTTCATTTTTTCTTTTCGCTAGCATAAATATTTGTAGAAAGTTTTGTTCCCTGTTTATTATAAATAGCGATGCAGAAATCAGTGTTTATAAGTCTGAAAAGAAAGGTCTCAAAGGAATAAAATACAGGCATTGTGCACTTACTGATTATTATCTCTGTGTGATTTTTTCCTATTAAAATCTGAAAATGGGTTAGTTTGTTACACAGACTGTCTAATACATAGTTTTCTTGGCATTTTATATATATGTATGTGAATATATATATATGTGTGTAAGTATAGGTAGTTAGAAATGTATTGTAGATGAGTTATTCTTAAACTCCCTGTAGCTACCTGGCTGACTTTCAAGCAATCACAGTACAACACAGCATAAAAATTTTTTATTTATATTCTCATCATAGGAGCATCTGTGCCATTTAAATACCTCTGCTGTATGCATTATGTATACAGGTGTATGCATTTTAAGTATGCAGAGATATACATTAAACAGATGTGCAACATTTAAATACATGAACATGTATTTTCTCTACTTGTAATATTTTTGCATGCTGGTCCAGTTTTCTCTAAGCAGCTTTTCAAGGGAAAGTTTTGAGCAGCCAAATGAAATGTATAAAATGACCCTGATCTCAGCTTTGTATTTGTACTAAGCAGAGGCCAAGGTATTTGCTGTGTTGCTGTGCAGGTGTCTTTTTAAGCAGCCTAAAGATTGACCAGTGTTAGACTATAACAGCTGTCTAGGAACAAAGTCAAGTTATTAACGGAACCCCATTATCTGCTGCACCAGAATTAAAGCTACTCGGAGAGCTATGGCATTTCTGCAGTGGGGCTGTCCTGCAGCAGGCAGCGTAAGGCTTGTGAGGAGGCTGCTCACACAGAATAAGGACCCCCTCATGCTCTCAGGATTTTGCTAAGGCATGGAGAAACCAGTATGGATATTGAAATTAAAAAGGAGTCCTCTCTTCCACTCACCCTGGAAAGAAAACAACATGAAACACAAAAAGGTTGAACATACTGTGCTCTGGACCTCTTACAGCCAGTTTACACAAGCACAAAGTTACTGTAAAATACTTTCTTCTGTGGTGGAAGGTTTTGGCACGTGTTTGCTCTGTTTCACTGGTGTGTGATGGCAGGCCATGAGCTACCAGGGTCAAAAATGTACTCGGGAGCATGAACCATCTGCTGCTTCACACAGTAGAAAGCACTGCACACAGAAACTAGGAACACTGTGTCCATGCTGTTAAAGCGGTCTACACAGAAGAAAACCAATTGAAAATACAATCTTTTATCAGCTGCAGGCTGCTGTCATGAGTGACAAAGGCAAATATGCCTAGCTGCCTTGTCTGGCTGGTGGCAAACAACACTGCTGCCTGACAGAAGCATTAAGAATTGTGAATTCCCTCAGCATGGACAGGATGTGGCTGGTTTTCACGTGAACTGGTAGCCACAGCCCAAACTGAAGAGCCCAGGGAGTTCCCAGGGAGTTTTAGATTGGATATTAGGAAAAAATTTCTTTATTGGAAGAGTGATTAAGCACTGGAACAGGCTGCCCAGAGAAGTGGGGGAGTCATCATCCCTGGAGGTGTTCAAAAAACGTGTAGATGTGGCACTTGAGGATATGGTGTAGTGGTCATAGTAGTGTTGTGTTGTGGTTGGACTTGATGATCTTAGAGGTCTTTTCCAACTTTAATGGTTCTATGATTCTGTGATTCCTGCAAGTGCCATGCAGTGCTGGCAGGACCTCAGAGCAGGGATGTATTAGAGCTGTAGAGAAAATGAAAGTTTTGCACATATAAGAAGAAAACTTGTTCAGCTGCCTTCAAAAATACACTGAAGAGGTGAGATTGAACCAGTTATCTACTGGTGCTGATGGAGGGAGCCCTGGCTTGCCATTTAATTTTCATCTTTTCAGTCCTGTAGCACTGAGAAATGTAGGCTGACAGCACAATACAGAGAGTTCTTGGAGGCTTAATGTGTTAGTGTCAAATGAAACAAAACCTGAGATTAGCTTTTTAAAGGATTTTGTCTGCTACAGATAAGAACTGAAAGGCTTTTATAGATCAGCTCTGTTGAATATGACTTTGGGGAAGTAAAGGGGGAGATGAGTATCAAGGAGGAATAATAATGGAGCAATGAAATGGATTAATAGCTGGTAACCATAAAATGGTGTATTTGCCTACATAATTAGTGCCTGCTTGGGTTACAGAAACTCAAGGGAATTGAGGCTGCACATCATGCCTTAAACTGAGATAAAAAATAGATTTCTAAGGCCTAGAAAAACTTGAAATTGTGATAATAACTACTAAATTCTAGGTTTGCTAGTCCTTTGTTTCAACCTTTTGAGCTGCTTCACTTAATATTATATAAGAAAATATTCTTTTAGCCAGAAAATTGTACCGTCATATAGAAAAAACCTTTCAACTGGAGCAAAGGAGAGGGACTAAGGGTTGACTGATTTTGCTTATAGTGTAAAACAGTTCCTGTAAGACAGCTTGGGAAGGAGCTCATGCAGAGTGGCTGGGTGGCTGAGGTTGCATCCTTGGACACAGGAGGTGGCAGTTCTGCTTCAAGCTGGGTTGGATGTCTTGGTTGTTGCCTGTAACCTTCATCTACATGCTGTGGGGGCCTGAGGTCTCTTGCCCAGGAATATTTATGGAGTTGCTGCCTTTTAACTTTAATGGCAAAGAATAACATTGTTTGAATGGCAGTTAGTTTTTGAGTGACCCCATGTCCTGGTTTGGCCAGGACAGGGTTAATTTGGTGCAGCCAGGCTATTCTGTACCATACTGACATCATGCCCTGGGACCAGTTCAATTTCCGGGGGGAGACTCAAGGTGTGCTCGATCCGCTCTGGGCCATTTTTTTTTCTATGCAGTATCGCTTATTTGTATATTTCTGTCTCTCACTGTTATTGCTTTTGTTACTGCGATTGTTTCTTATGTGTCACTGTATTAAATTCTCCTTATCTCAACTCAAAAAGGCATTTTGAAACTCTCTTTTCTCTGTCTGTGGTCGGGGAGCAGTGGCAGCAGCCACATGGCTTGGCTGCCGGCAGGGGCTGAACCACCACGATTTTACTAAACCACCACACCCCATCACACAATGGGATCAGTTGGCTGAGGTGAGCAGGCAGCTTCCCAGAGCAGCAGGGCAGCACTGAGCACTTCGGGGCATGAACCTCCATCCAGCAATGCTGGAAAACTCATTTCTACCACCTGTCGGTGAGGACCATGCTGTGAATCATGGCAGAACCTCAGAAGAGCAAGGGAAAAGATTGTCTGTTCAGACCTGAGATGGGTGTTCATGTCTCGGGACTATTCATGAGCCATGCTAGAGCAAAGGAAATATCTTTTGCCATTCTTGCCTGAATTGGAGTTTATGTTTCAGTAGGTAGTTTGGTTTTTCACAAGCAGACTTCTTCCAAGATGAAACTCTTTTGTTAGAAAATCCCCCGGCAGCAGTAGTAATTACAGCACACACCAAATTTCTTACTAAGGGTATCTTCTGTACCATGCCATAGCAATCTTCTGAGGAACAGCTGGTGGTTTCACCAAGGCATGTGTGCCCTGGCACAGGCTTAACAAGTCAATCTATGGGGAAATGGTGATTTCATAAAGGCTTATGCATCTTGGTGCCTGATTATACACAGTGCAAGTCTGTGCTGAGCAGATGGCTTTTTAGATGCCCTTGAATTGAAGAACTGAGTCTGTCTTTCTGGAAAGTGGACTCTTCAGTAGTATTTATATAGTTTGAGAAGCCACTAGGGAAAGCTTTTTCAATTATACTATTGCTTCTGAAGTACCTATGTGCTGCCAAAATTGCCAGCTACACTGGAGACCCACACCTCAGTTCCTTTCTCTGGCTGCATGTGGGTAGGGAAGGGATGCTTATACCTAATTGTGGGAGAACAATTTCATTTCATTTCAGTATCTCTTCATTTTTCATAGTTCTTCTGATAAAACTGGGATATTTTCTGAAGGTTGCTATCTGGCTTAAGTAGTTAACAGATGATGCCATTTACCAAATTCATAAAAGCTTAATCTTGGAAAATACCACAATGAATAAAAATAGCCCTTATTGCATTTAATTTTCATTTGATATTTACTTTTATTTCTTTAACCTTTATTTATCCTGAAGTCCAGAGCTTCATAGCTAGTTTACACTTAATTAAATGCTTAAGCAGAAGTCAGCATGAAGGTGTCTCACAAATCTAGTTGTTACCTAACTTTGTTAACTGTCAAAGTAAAATGTTTTAATAGGACACCACAATTTAGCAGATAACATGAGGGTGCTAAGCTACCACACGCAACTTGCTTGTTCTTTTGAGTACTTGCATGTGATGACTTCCAAGTGCCTGATTTCTGAGGGTTTCTCTGCAGCAAACCCCCAGCCCCCACCAGCACTTAACACTGATTTCATTAAAAAGCATTTACTCCTGCAAACGCTTAAATTCAGAATTAAAGGAGACTTTGGTCAGCTTATCATGAACGGTAGTGATGCTGAATTGAAATACCATTTTAATCCCAATTAAAATACAGTGTTTCTGCCACAGGAGTTTAATGCATGCGCTGTATCCAACATATAGACAGATGCTGGAGTTACTGCTGGGTGAGTAAGACTGATTTTGTGAAGCAGTACTAATGAGACGTAACTGACTGTGTGCACACCCTAAGGACTAAACAACAGATAAGAGGGGTAAATCATCTTCCATTTTCTGGTGGCAGGAGGATGCACAAACACAGCTGTGAGAGTTGTTAAAGTTCAGCTCTAAATTCACAGCCTCTCCCCCCTTGCACCTTGCCTTTGTGTTGATAGCCTTCACTAGTACAGGCTGGCTTTCTTTACTTCTCCTGGATAGATGAGCTTTCAATCTTGTCAATCTCATTGTCTATTCATCTGGCTTCGTAGGAAAATATTGTTTCAAATACCTCATCTTGGTTATTTCCCCAAACAAACAACTGTCAATTAGGTACTAGTTGAAAGGGACAGACTGTGCCAGGAATACACAGCTCCCCTTGAGTTTTTACAATCAGACTTCTGCCTGTGCTGTCACTGAGGGAGCCTGGAATTGCTTAGGAGCTGAGTTTGGAGAGGAGCAGTCCCAAAACAGAGCAGAGGAGCTGGCACCCAGCTCTACTGACAACACTCAAACTACCAGGTCTTTTTTTAGCATAGCAGAAGCCCCATCTGCTTCCAAAATTAAAGTATACACATGTAAAATGCTGCTCTAGCAAATTTGGTGTAAGGGTGGTGTAGCCATGAAAATTCAGTTTGCAAATACACATTTCTTTAGAAAAACTTACCAAAATTGTATTTTGAAATAGCATTCTGCAAGTCCTTTTTTTTACTACTGAAGCTTAATGTTGCTGTATGTCATGGTCACTTTTTGTTTGATTCCCCATATGTCTCATGATAGCTGTGAAATGAGGCCTCTGATTCTTTCAAGGTTTTTCAGTTGCTGCAGGAAAACCTTTCAAGCCTCTTTAGTAAATAGATTATTGGAAACGCATCTGTGTAAGTTATGTCCTTTATTACCAAACATCAAAGTATTTTAACACCATGATGGCATGCAAGGGGTAACCGCAGCTGGCTTGTGATGTCACCTCAAAGTGAGAACAATGGCAATGTATTCTCCTAAAACTAGAGATTGTTTCATCCCCTCCATGGCTCCTCCTCTCCCATGCAGGACAAATCAGTGCTACCTTAGTCAAAGATAATGGGGTTCCAGTAGCAGAAAAATCATTTTAAAGTGGTAGTGGTGGAGGGAAATCAAGGCCAAAAAGAAGATACCATGCTTTGTCTGAGAGATGCAGTGGAGATGGAAGATAATCCGTCCAGTTGTCCTGTCCGTCCATAACTGAAGACTGTTTCCAAGAACAAGCTAATTTTGGTGTTTCCTTAAATAGTCTTTTAATGTTTCAAGCTTCCCATCTTTTGCTCTGAACAGGACTGTGTATAGTTTGAGCTTCCCAGGTATATCTGGGAAAACAAACACAAGTATTTTTCGGAAGATTCTTATGTTATAAAGCACCTGACTTGCACAAAACATAGTTACCCACTGGCAACTGGTCAAAAATACAGAGAATATCGGAGAGCTGACAGGCATCCCATGCAAAATTTAGGTCCAAAGTTTTGCAGCTGCTCAGGTCCTTCCACTGCCCATTACTGGGACTGCATATGCAATGACCCAGAAGAGCACTAGAGCTGACTTCCCCTCTGTTTTATTCTTTTCAGAAGACCTGCTTGTAGTGTGGTTGAACATCTTCATGTCACCTGTGTTGTTTTGAGGAGTCCAGGCTGTTTCAGAGGTGGTGAGATTCCAGCTGGGGAAAGGAGTAAGCTCTGAGATTGCTCCTCATCCTGGAAGAAGATAAAGGTGGACAAGTAGCACTGGGGAAGTCTGGCTTTCCTATTCAGATACGGAGGCCACTTTCCTTTGGATCAGCTTTAGAAATTGGTCCCAGGAAGGGAATAATTTTTCTACTCCATGATACTAAATATCAGGTTTAATCTCCAGTAATAAATGTTTCCTTTTCTGTCTCCCCACCCCCTTTCGTCTTTTCTTGGCAGTCTCATGAAGGTCTCCGTCTCGTGTATCTGAGTCTCATAATATAAGAAAGACCAAAGACTTTGTGGGGTGTTGAAGCATAATGAAAAGGATTATTATGGGCTGCTGCTGTTGTTTCTCTGATAATATAGAATTAGCTATTTGAAGCAAAGGACATTGTATGGAGTTCCACTATGCGACAAAGTTATCAAGGAGAAATAATGTAGCAGACAATGATTATTTCATAACTCATACAGAAGGCTATGATTAAATCTCATGATATGATTTATTGAATTCTGAGAAGAAAAAAAATGAAGGCAAGGTACTAGAATAAGAAATACTGAATGGGCGATGATTTACAGACAAGAAACTGCATCTGTGCTTCTGCCTCAGGTGTCAGGCTCGGTCACTGTACAGATATGCACACTTCAGTATCATTAAAGGGAAAATTAAAAGTAATTTCGATTTTTTTCAGTACAGTGGCATTGCATTTAAAGAAGCTTATGACTCACCCTGTGTTTATTTCATCAGGAAGCCTGACATTTAGAAGGCTGTATTTAGTAAAAGTGGTTGCATAGAGGAGGAAAATTCATTTCTCTTAACTACACTTATCTTATATGTTAAGCACCAGCAATATGTTTCGATCCATGCTAGAGATGAGGCCTAATTTTCTTCTCAGTCACATCGTTGTTAATTAGAAGTGATTCTAGCGCAGCAGCAGACTTGGTGAAGTGACAAGGGAGTATGAGCATTCCGTTCATATGTTGTTGCTGCTATTGGCAACAGCCAAATTTTGATACATTTATTTACATTAAACAGAACCTTAATGCATTAGACTTACTTACAAATGAAATATTCTATTTAACATTGGAGAACTATAGCTTTTGCCCTAATTTTTCATTTATTATAAAACTAAAGTAAGTATCTGTGGAGACACTAGCTACAAAACACAATTTCAGTCATTTTTGTGGCTTGGCAAGAAGTGTCGTTAGCCTTGACTTTTTCAGTCGCACATCAGGCTGACATTTTGCTACAACAAAGGGGACATTTCCCTCTACTTTTAAAGATTTAGATGGTATATTTCTCGGGAGTTGTTTGGGTTTTTTTTTAACACAACAGCAGCAAGGGCTGCAGGATGAATTTGGTTTAGAAGCTTGAAAATTCACTGTTTATGCACCAGAGACAACTTTTCAGCAGCGGGGAAGGGAGACCAGTGTCAAAGCAGGGATGGACAAAGCCTACTTTTCCAGGAGTATAGTGTTTTCTTGTTTGTTACTGCTTCTAAGGGGAGGTAAATGTTTTCCCTCGGCTTAGCTGTGTGATTTATTATACTTCCATCTCTTTTTTTTTTTTTGCCATTTTCTAGCTGCCCATTTTAGTGATTCTGAGATGGTCTTTACTGGTTCAGGGGAAGGAAACCGCCACAATGTTTTCCACTGCCTGGAAGCAAAACCAGTTGATAAGGGCTGTATTTGTGGTATCTCTAAATACAGGTACAGGTTTTGATGCTACAGTAAGACTCAGACCTGAGCAGTCTTCATAACAGAGCCACATGTAAAGTTTGTTGTAAAAGTTTGTTTTCCTTTTCTTTTTCTGCTAAAATTTTCTACTTTCTGAAGAAAATTTGATTTCTCTTTCTTTTTCCATGAAGGAAAAGAAACCATATACTTTAACCAGTTTAAGTTCAATTTGCTGGTAGATCAAATAGTATATTTCTAGCACACTAGAGAGAAACACAGGTGCTGTTGGATAGAGGATGCAAAATAATAGCCATGTAAAAAGAAGCAGTGTCTCTTTTTACAGCCCTAGTTGCTTTCATTTCACACAGCTACAGCTTCTGGAAACCCAACATTGAAAAGTCTTCTTGGTGGCACCTACACACGTGGCCTTCGGAAACCTGCCTGCCTCTTCCAAGCTCACACATCTGCAGGCC
This sequence comes from Eurystomus gularis, assembly GCA_013400335.1. Lineage (NCBI taxonomy): Eukaryota > Metazoa > Chordata > Aves > Coraciiformes > Coraciidae > Eurystomus > Eurystomus gularis. Next base: position 11,327 of record VZZY01005583.1, read on the forward strand.
TCAGAAAATACCCTCAGCAAAACTAGAGTCCTGCCCAAATTGTTGGCTCCTAATGGATTCACTGGCTCAGAGAAAAGGAGACATCCTCCGACTCATTCACAAGAACTATTTTGAGTGACCTAATTAAATAAAAGAAACCATGCTCTGAGCTGCTTTTCCTTTACTGGAGCCCTTGATGGCCATCTCACTTTACCCCACATTTTCACTCTGTTCCATACAAAGTGTTATTTAATTATGTGAGAACCAGTCTCTACAGTCTATATAAATGAGTCACTTTGATTTTGGACTCCCTAATGATGTTCCTTTACGAGATCATAGTTTCTGCAGTCTCTGTTGTATGCACATTCGCAATTTCTTAATATGCATAGAGATAGTGTGGTCCTTCTCATTTGGATAAACTAAAAAAATAAAAGGATGTTTCATATCTGTACCAAGATGGCTGCTCTAGGAGTGACTTGAAGCTGGGGGCAATCTGCAGTGAATTGCCACCTAGCTGAGTTGCCTTTGTAAGCCTGGTTGTCCTGAAGCTTGCCTACTTTCATAGCAGGCAGTGTCACTCTGCAGCCAGGTGGGACGCCGAGCTGCACTGAGAGAAGATGCTCGTGGACTCTCCCATGAGGGAAACAGTAATTTTTAGATCTACACGCCTGGGCATACAGCTCTTGTGCTTGTTTTCAGCTTCCACGCATGCTAAATTTTTCTTCAGTCATTCATCTGATTCTAACAAGTATTATGTCTGTCCACGCTACAAGTGATTATTTTTGCCGAGCCTGTAGTGATTATCTACCTGGTCAATGTTGCTGTACTACTCCAGCCAACAAGTGTCTCTGCTAAGAAGCAGAAAAAGCCCTGTATAGCTCTTTCACTCTTCTAGCTTTCTTAATAATTTCTAAAAATGAATCCTGATGGCTTTCTGAACATGCACATCCTCTTCTTTCCCTTACATATATATATATTACATAGTTTTCATCATGTGCTTTTCAGGATGAATGGAAAGGTGCATAAAGGAGAGAGCTGGGAGGTTTGGTGGGTGGGGCAGACTGTTCCTGGTAGCCCTCAGTGAGTGGATAAGTGGGTCTAAGGACTGATCTTCCAAGGACAGATTTTGATGTGGGAAGTCTTTCCTTTTCAGGTTCTATCTGGAATAATACTTAGGCAAGAATAAAACTATTGTCACCTGAGGTATAACAGAGAAACCGAAAAGAAATAGTTGAAGTCTGGAAAACTTCATGGAGTGGAGTTGAGGCCTTAATATAGCTGGGAGAGGTATGTGGGAGAGTAGGTGAATTAGTTTGTCGATAAACATTTAACACTGGAGATAAGGATGGAGAAGGATGGAGTTTTAAACTAGCTGGAAATTGCCACAGTACATCAAGACATATTTTAGAAACTGAGACCAGACTGAGGTTTGTGTGCTTGTGACAGCTTGCAAATCTGACTGCAAGCCTGCTGTTCCTACATCGTATAGGTGAAGCCGTGATGGAGCTTCAACTGGGGGTTTTTCCAGGATAACTACTCAGAGAATCGGATCCTCTAGTGAAATACCTCCATGTATTTATTCTGCGTGGATCAAGCTTTAGAAATATTTCTTCTTTTAACTATCAGGATTTTTTTCTGTGATAGTTGTTCTGCCTGCTTGGTGCTGGCAGCCTAGCTTTGTTTTTTGCTCTGCCATATTGTGGTTTTAGCAGATGAAAAAAGCACTACAAAAGTTAGCAATAACAAATAGCCCAGGAACGGAATGGCAAGTATGGGAACAATTCCCTTTTGGCTGTCAAGTACAGAACATGGATCACACAGCTAAGTGTTTGCTGGGTTTTATAGCTTCTTTACAGTGTAGCACAGAGAATCACATGTTTGCCTGTTAAAAATCATGCCTTAATTAGAAAAGCATACCCCTTTGGTATTTTGGTTAAATTGCAAGGAAACTTAAAGATTTAAGTCTGATTTCTCCCTTCTGGGGCAAGCAGCTAAATAAGTACAGCCTAGTCTGACAGTATTGAGGAGTCACTGTCAGAACTGGAGTCGCTAAAAGCAGATCCGTAAGTTATAGAGAAACCAACCCAGACTGAAAAGGATTTGTTAGATAGTAATGGGAGGACAGTTGTTGGACACTGACTTTCATAGTGTTGTTTTTTTTTTTTTTATGGGAATGCAATATCAGATCAGTCTGCAAACACACAAAATACAAATTAAAAAATACATCTCTCTAAATAAAATATAACTATTGACAGGGACCACAAAAACAGGGAAAAGTACAAAGTCATAACTCTTCTTAAATAGCTTTCACTGCTGAAGATTTAGAGATATCTTATTTTGCCCTTGAAGTCCAGGGAGATAATTTATTCCTTTCCCCAAGTCTCTGCTCTCTGGGATTGCATAATAACTACAGTACTCTCCTTCTTCACTTCCTGAACATGCCAGTTACCTTATAGACAGAAATGGCTGTTGCAGTTCTGAACTGGCTGTCTTATAAGTAGCCACTGCATTTTTGAGGTTAGACTTATATGCCTTTTTATGGGTAAAAAGAAAAAAACCTTTATGTGAAAAGAATGTATTGCTGCTGTACTTGAAATCTGAACAGTCTAATCAGTTATTACCAGCCTAGATCTAATTGCTATAGGTCAAGTGAGAAAATAAAGAGATGAACAGTATTACAGAAAAAGTCTAATTAATAATACAGATTAAATCGTCATACTCGCACTTCTGAGTCTCTACCCCTTCTCTGCTGTCTTGCTCGCCCCTGTGCTCACTCTGGGTCTGAGGTTGGTGGCTTCAGCATCAGAGAATGGTGGTGTTGTGGTGGGTTATCATGTCCCAGGACCCTTCTGGGCACAGTGTGACACTGGTGGTGGGGAACTCTTTCTCCAGTTTGCCAACAGGAGCACGATGTTGATAATTTGTTCTGCCTCTCTCCAGTCCACACGGGACTATCGTTAATAATATCTTTATACATCTTCTAGTATGCTTAACCCCCTTTTCTGTCTTCACTGGCTGCAGTTTCATGCTGCAATATACCTTATGTTTAGTATTGTGCAGCGTTGGACACATGCTGTTTGTTCACTTGGTTATAGCCCAAACCCATTTTGCACAGTTCTAAATCCTTCCCGTCTTCAACAGACCACTGCGGGTGGCTCATAGACTGCGATGTCCAGTGCTGGCCTGTACCAACCCCATTGTCGTCTCCTGCCTGTACTGCTCTGCACCCCATCCTGGGTCCCACTCCAATCACGTTGTGCCACATTCCTCTACACAACATCATTGTGTTGGAGTCATGGATATTTCACTCTACACCAGATAGCTACTTACTTATTACTTGTAGCCATATACAAATTACAGTTATACTCAATGAATATACAAGGAGATTAGTCAAACAAGTTAGCAATTAGCCACCTGGTCATTAGAAAAAAAATGCTGTTACAGTTAAGCTAAAAAAAACCCCCAAGCAGTCCAAGCCAAGCTTGGGCAAAACCTGACAAGCCTCGCTCCTGTGACCTTGCAAAGTCAATGCGACATCTGCGACCTGTTAACTAGCAATGGTAATAGAGTATTTACTGGGCAAGAAGGTTACATCAGGTCTTTCAGTCAGTATTATTAGCTCTTACAGTTTTCTCTTTCTTTTTCCCAGCAAAATGTCATATTGACAGCTTCATCCAAGAGCCCTTAAATAATTTAAGAATAAAGGTGACTGTTCTGTTAAAAATATACATACGTGAATTAATCTTGAAAGCAGCTGCTTGCTCTGAAGGCTGAGTTCTGTGATCATTAAAATCCAGTTACAATTGTGTTGGATGAACACAAGAGAAGATTAGTGTTGCTTCTCTGGAGGTAACCATAAAAGCTTTCAAATTCCTTCTTGACGGGGCTGTGTTTGGGTAATTCAGGATATCAAAAAGCCCCTTACCCTAACATGGACCCACAGCAAGGCTTCCTCAGAACAATCTGTGTTAGAAGATGTACCGCAACTCTGCTGGGGCAGGTCTCGGTGAAGTGTCTCCAGCTGCCACTTGCCCTTGCCTACGAAGATGTTTGTTCCAGCCCTTGGCCAGAAGTCATCCTCCTCCCCTTATTTCAGTTTTGGGCCAGTTTCTTTATTTAGCTGTACTGCATACCCAAAACTCTGAAATAATTGGTATTTTAAAAAAACCCCATCAGTTAAAGTGGCAGATCTGAGAAGATACTGATCTCTGGTTGGAAGGTAGGATGAGAGCAGTGAAAGGGGCTGGGGTGGACAACTTCGTAGCCTGGATCAGCACAGGGTGGGCACTTTGCTTAAGCAAATATTAGCATGTTTTAACTGAACCTGATGAGTTTGACTGAATCAGGTTAGGGAGCAGTCAGCTGAGCAATTTACAGAAGGCAATTTGAAAGGGCGCCAGTTTTTCCCAGGGAGGTGGTGGTGAGAAGCTACTGCTGAACTGGGGGAGCTCCTGACATGGCAGGGTGTAACCAGATCCTTCAGCTGAAATAAAAAAACCCCATAGATTACAAGCTGGGAAGAGTACAAAATGCTCTAACTTCAGCCTGGCAAATTTTGAAAATTAGTGGGAATTTCAAAGGAGAAAGATTTTTGTGCCAGTAGTCTCTGGGAATGGTTTGAAAAATTATCTCTTTTTTTAGACCGTCTTGAAACAAGCTTTCAGCCAGAATACTCCTCTCTCTCCATTTTACTTTGATTAAGCTCATTGATGTTCCTGCCCCACTCGGTGCTGCTTGTCAGCCGCCAGTGTTGGAGGCTTCCATAGCAGGGTGTTTTCTCCTTGGTGGTGGTTGTTTTGCTCCTTCACCAGGAGGAGGCTGTAGCACTTTAAGGGCTAAACTGCAGTCTCTGTAATCAGCTCAGGTGGAATAAGAGCAATATGCATCACACAAATTTAAGTCAGAAAGCAATCTGAAGTGCAAGAAGTGTGTTCCTGTAGTCTCTTCTCTTCTTTTAAGACAGCCTCCCTTTGTTTTTAGAACTGATTTGTTGTTTCTGAACCTGTTGAACTATGCTGAAACCTAAATTCAGCATGAGTTTATGAGGACGGTCGCATGCTTGTTTTAGTTTTCAGATTTTTAAGTATCTGTACTTCAGTATTTGATAATATAAATATGCTGTATAATATTCTATCTATTTATGGTAGTTTAAATATATTCTACTTTTTAATTTAATGCTTTAAAATTATTTTTCATTTTTCTATTAAAAAATTAATTCCATAAATGTGTAAACTGAAGTATTTGTTTCCAATTATTAATATTAGCCTTCAAGAGGTGAATTTTTATTTCCCCTTTCATCATAATTCCCTTAAAGTGTCAACATGAACTACTGTGAATTAATAATTTTAGATCATTATTTTAAGTAGTCATTATTTCCTCATTCTCTTACAGAAAACTGTCCCAAGAAGGGGTGGTATATGTTGCCTCAATGTGCAGCAAAAGATGAGAAGCAAATTTCAGACGTATTTATTAGGTAAAAACAAAAACAAAACCAAGAAAGATTTCCTCTTTTGGTTGCACACATTCTTGATGTTACCTGGGAAAGCCACGTAACAAAAATTGCACTGAAAGGAAGATGCTGTCCCATTAATGTGTGTAAAATGTTTCATGGTACTCCTTAACAACTTCGATAGCTGTATTGAAGACATAAAAAACGTCTTTAAATGCATTTCCATTAAAAATTAATAAAGCCATAATTTTAGTCATCTGTACTTTACCACTGATAATTAACAAAACCAGAAAATTTATCTGCTTCTTGAACAACCTATGCTGTAGTGGATTTTCATGGTTACCTTTACAACAGAGGCGGCAGGCTACGACTGCCACTATAAGCGTACAACTAAACCATACTTTTCAAATCCCGATGACGGGCATGTTTGATGAGTATGAGAGAAGTCAGGGAAGCCAGCTCTGTCTGGTGCTACAAGCAGCTCACGTTAGCTTTACCAGCCTGGCTAATTAATTGCATTTAGGACATGCCTGCCCTACTTCTGCCATTGGAGCCACTGCCTGCCCAGTGCTGTCGTCTGCAGGAACGGGCATCTTGGGCACCCCACGGCACTCACCACTCATGCTGTGTGGGGACATTTGCTTGCATGGAGAGCACCAAATGTGTTAGCAAAAGAGCCGAGCAGGGGCTAAATTAGTGTTTCTGCTCTAAGATTTCTGATGGATTGTTAAAAGCGTTTCATTTCTGCATGTACACTCACATGCATGCTTTAGAGAACCGCACTGACTGTTTGGGTTCTAACAGTTGATGAATTAAGAAACAAGAGATAATCAGAGAGTCCGTATTCACAGCTTCTGGGATGTGCTGCTAGCATGACTTTTAATTTTCAATTATTACACTATGGTTGGCTTTATGGCAGTTGTTTTTTAATTATTATAAGATATCTAAAGTGTAAGATATTTTAGGATCACAAAATAATGCTGGCTGCATCCCCAGGCAGCTGAAGTCCTGATATGTTATCTTGCTTTTTTTTCCTCCTGCACCCAATTCTTCAGTGTTATCTATCTCAGCAGCCCAATACATGATTTTTTTCTTCTTTTTTTCACTTTTGAAGTGGTGCCTTTCCAATATTGTGATGAGCAATCTGTAAAAAGCACAGAAGTGATAAAAGAAAAAGAAATTATTTACAGATAAGCCTGTTTCATCCTTTGCTGTTTTACCAGAAGTAACAATATTCCTTTGAGAATTCAAGAAAGAATGTACATTTTTGGTTCCTGAAAAGTAGATTTAGAACAAAGTAGGAATCAATCATCACTGCATTAAGCACAGATTTCTGCAAGAGAAATGGGACCTGCATTATGTTATTATAAAACTCATCTCTTCATTAGCAGTTACTGTTAATCACTCAGAGCCAAGGAGTCTGACCAAGACCTTTTGGTTTGGTGTGCTGCTAATCAGGATGGCATAACACGTGTCTTCATTGCATGGCACAGCTCCAGATTACCTATCCTGGTCGCTTGCCGGAGTGGGTTCCAAAATCTTCCTTTTCCAGTCAAATTTAGAAGAGAAATCATTAACCAGCAGCATTCACATAATCTAAATTTTCAGATGTTCAGAGGTTCCCAATCCATTTACTAATCCAGGTCCTCTTACAGAACCAATGTGAACAGTTTAAGGAAAACTGTCCTTAGCTGCTATATTCTAGAGGTAACTATCTCAAGGCTGAGCCATGTGGATAGGTCACATATTTTTTCCTTACCTACTTCTGTGCAAAGACAGCCCAGATAAAATAGCCCTGAAATGGTCTGGATGAGCTCAACTGCCTGTGTGCTGCATGAGATGAAGAGCACTTAAATGATCCATTAATAGATTTGATTTGTAATTAAAAACTTACTTGACTATGACAATGTGTCATTGTCTTAAAAATGAACTAGCACAGCTTAGCTTAGTAGCAGAGCCCTAAGATGCTGAAGTGGCTTTCTGAATCTGGTAGAGACATCAGCGTTGCTATGTGGACTTTAGAAAAGCTATTATTTCTTGTTGAGCTGTGTCCCATACCTCATCCACTGCTACCTGCTGGGTTCTTGACTTTCTAAGGACATCTTGGTCAAAAGTCCCAAGTCATTGCACCATCTTCTTGGGGCATTGGAAGGTACAATCTATTTCTTAGGACTTATGTCTGTAGAACATGACAGGCTTATACAGAGCTGGAAGAAACACTACCACTAATGATACACTGACACATGGTTATTTGTGGGTAGCATTTCTTCCAGCTCTGTTTCATAACCCATGACTTCCCGCCAGAAACACACATCATCCTGTGTTTATGAGGTAGCAGCAGCATCTCCTATGATTTCAAAGCCCATTGACTTCTTGGTTTTGTTTTATCTGCTGCTTTGTACTTCTGGAGCTCTCTCGGGGCTGATGTCGGTTGTTCACAGCAAAGGCTGCCTTGTTTCCAATTTTCTATTGCATGAAATGTCAGTATGGAAGAACCTGTGCTTCCTTGGTGCTGTTGTACAAATTACCAGGGGTCTTCAGGGAGGAGAACGTGGTAAAGGAACATGTCCAGCCATGGCTACTTTTAGACTGACACATACTGTTTCACCCAAGACACTGAACATGTATTTCCATGGCCTTTTTTTGCTTTCTTTAGCTGATTTATTTTAGAAATTCAGTCCATTAAAAAGAAAAAAATAAACAAGAATTCCATTGAAGCTAACCAATGGTATTCTAGTTTTAACAGAAAATGAGTGCTTGGTGGACTGTTGACAGTAAATAATTTATTCATTGAATTCAGCTCTTTTATGTTTCCTAGTTGCCAGTAAACAGATGATGACAATAAAATCCAGAAATATGTGTTGCTTATATGCAAATGAGTAGAAGTATTTTATGTGGATAAACAACAACTCAGAGATTGATCTGACCATGAGCTCTATAGTGCAGGACTGCTTGCATGTTTAATGTTCTCAATTATTGTGATTTTTACTAGAGACACAGATAGCTTGCATTCTTTTCATGACAAAATAAGTGTTGGTTTTAGGAGTAGGGCCTGATGCAGATAGATGCAGCTGGAGAATCAGACAGTTTGGCAGAGATATGCTGAAATACCAGCAATTGCTAAGTGAACATTCTTATGCCAAGACTGTTTTTTTGAACTAAGTCTAAAACAATGTGCCTCATTTAAGTGGTTTTTGAAGTATTAAATGCTTAGCTTCTATCAACATGACTACAGCACCTACTATAAATGCAATGTTTAACACTGCTGTTAATAATGAGAGAAGTCTGTTATTACTGGTGTTAGGGTTGATGGGACTTCTGTTACTGAGATTTTTAAGAACTGGCTAGGTGAAAGCCTCTGAGGAATGTTTTAAATATGGATAAACTTGCCTTAGCACAGAGGGATGAACCTGGGAGGTCTCTATTTTCTGAGTCTCTGCAGACAGGAGATTCATATACAAGTCAAATAACGTAAAGCTTGAATGTGGTGGTCCAAGCAAACTATGTCGAAATTATTAGTAAAATCAGCCTGGACGGGTCAGTTGAGCTTAGGATCTGCAGGATGACTGCAGACAATTCAGCCAGAACAAAAGCTGGGCCCTGCTCTTCTGAATTCAGTCTTATTCTGAAGTCCTTTGCAAAGCGCTTGATGAACTTCTTATCCTTTTGTAAAAAAAAATTAAAATCATCTTGGCCAATGAAGTAGGATGTTATGCATGTAAACCAGTAGCTAGTACTGTCATCTGAAGGCAAGATTGTTATCAAATAAATGACTACTGCTGTTTTGATACTATATTTCTCACACTTCTGTTATATACATTTAACACTGATCTATCCCGCTATGAAATGTGCATACGGCACTAAATCTATTGACCGAGATTTCTCAAAAGAACAATTTTCTAGAGAGTACTTCAAAAATGCAGTCTGAAATCATTTTGCTGCTCCTGGCTTGGAAGAAGGGACAGACTTTTTGTTTCACAGAAGATTAATGTGTAGTCAGAAGGAAGAAAGTGCTTATATTTGGATCATTCTTCACAGGCAAAAGGCTGACTTTGTTTCACAGTGATTGCCTTTGTTTGATAAATAGTTCCTGGTTGAAATGGAATACGTAAATATTTAGGGACAAATAACTCAGTCATGGTAATGACTTGTAGACAATGATATATCAATGCCATTATGGAAATTTGTGTTCAGCATCATAAACAAAAGCTAAACTGTATGACATGTGCGGGTATTTCTGTTTAAGGATTCCAGGAAGCAAAAGTTTTTATGTGTATGCTGCAGATTAGCCCCAATTTCCAAAAGTGAGGTATTATGAAAGAAATTGGTTCTACAAATATGTGTACACAATCTGTCCAGGACTGCTGCAAGAGGGCAGAATAGGGCTACGCACTTAATACATTAATAATATAATATCAGACTGGCAAAAAACTGTCCTGGGGAGATATGGTAATAGGCGGTATCAGCTTAGTGGGAAATAAATCCCGTGAGCATCTGATGGTTAGAGATGACCTAGGCAGGCTTTGTGCAAGTGAAGCAAAACTATGAGCAAAATGAGCACAGAGGTGGACTTGGGTATCCACCAAAGAATGCGGTGGTCTGTCAGGCTATGGAGGTGGGAAGGGGCTTTTTTAAGGACATGGAAGACGCAATGTCATGGGGCTGACATTGAGCTTTCTGCAGTAATCATGCACTGGAAACAAGGTGAAGACACAGAGGTATTTTTGGCTGAGGTGGATTGAGACCTGCTGTTGTGCTGTTGCTGTGAACAGGGTGTATTGGCCCAGCAACAAATACGTCCATTAGAGATAGAGATCAGAGGTATTGCAGGTCCTTGTGAAAGCTGCATACAAATTTAATCACTCATACATAAGAAATTCATAGAAGTGGGGCAAAGAGTGTTTAAAACTCTAATTTCAGTTTTCTAATTTATGGATTTTCTGTTGGCTGCACGGTGACCCTGCCTTCTCACATTTCTTAACTTCTGGTCCTTGATTTTGTAAATGTCAGAACATTTTTAGCACAGGTTTTGTTTATTTATTTATGTTTTGGGTGGAAATGTATGCAAAGTCTTTAAATGCATGTTACCATCTGGAAAAAGGGATGTGAGCCAAAGAAAACAGCCGGCTCTCTTAAAAACTTCAGCCAGGGCTTTTCAAATCACATCAAGACTTACTTATTTATAGGATAGATAATTGTTGAATATTGTGAAGCACATGGAGCCTGAGGAATGAAGATCAGATGAAATTTTATAGGTTCTTCAAGGATACTGAAATTGAAGTGGCCTGCTCAGCAAACTGCATCCACTGGGATCAGTCAAGTATTACTGACTGAAAGTGACCTCTGAAGATAATTGGTTATGCTTGGGATGTACTTTCATATTTCCAAGAGCCACTGAGGACTCTTTTTCTTATCAACAAACCTCTCTCCACTTCTCAATGAAAATTAACAGGGAACCCTGATATATACATCTTCCTGAAGAAATCAGTTTTTGTGTACCTTCTTGTTCTGAGAATGCTATCATCAGAATATATGAAGTGCCTTAAAAAAATCACAACTATTTTATTAAAGAAAATAGATAAAAGACTATAGGAAGAAAACAGCATCTGTTTCAAATTATCTTAAATTTATATCTGTTATATTGCTTGCCAGAAACTGTATACATTGTTTGAAAAATCCAACAGTCAAAGAACATGTAAGGAACATATCTTACAATAGTGCACAGCTAGAATAACTCTGCTTGGAATGGGTCACTGTGGTGGCTTTTGACTTACCAGAGCTTTTTTGACTTACTGAACAGTTTATATAGAAAACTAGGTCTCTCCAGGTTCATGTGTGTATCTTTTTGTGGAGCAAAGGAATACATCTTTCTTTTCCTGTAAAAGCAATTTTTTAAGTTCACTTGGTTGCTAATTTATTCGTGTCATGTTGTCTCTCCTCTCCAGTGAAAGCAATGTGTGCTGGCCTTCCAAATATGACCACATGCTGTAGGAGGCTGTAGAGGATATCTGTATACAGTACTCTTCAGGAATTTCTGGGCTTTTTCTTCATGTGCCTTTCTTTTTCTTCTCCTCTGAAGGGAATGAGCAGCTTTGAGTTCAAATAGCCAATTCCATTTGCTCTCCCTGCCTACCCTGTTTGCACAAAGCTTCCTTTTCTTTTTTTTCCCTCACACTTGTGATAACTTTAATAAGGAATCCCTGCATGAGCATAGGGAACTGTAACAAAGCTGCTCCAAACAAAAAATAATTAAAACCCCAGCTAAAAATGTTTGAATTGTGTTTATTTATCACAAACTTCCTCTTCTGTAAAGGAGAAGAATGATGGTGTTGGCCAGAGAAAGAGTATCCTGGGGATGGGGTCTGGAATGTGAGATGCTGTGCTGGAAATCGATTTTACCCAATAATTTACCATCCTTTTCTTCCCTGTCAAATAGCAGCCTCTAGTTTCCTCCAGGATTCATGCAAAAGCCCACACAGCAGCATAACCTGAGTTGTACCGTATATGAACATGGATGTAAACAGTCATGCCAGAGACAGGAGGGTGAAATCATGGCACTCCTACCAGGGTAGGAGTCCCACACCTCAGGATTTAGAGACGACTGATTCTCAGTCACTTACAAAATCAAATACAAAGCTCTGAACTTTCGATGTCTGCAGCTCAGTGAGGCCTGACGGCCTTTAAATGTGATTTTACCAATATTAATAAATATGATTTTTATCAATCACATTTATATTACCATAGTCATTGAGCGTATTAATGTCTTCAATGTGGTAATCCTTACAAGACCTCCAAAAAATAAGAGGACAATTTATTTCTCTCATACAGATGGACAGCCAGTGCCAAGGGTCTGCTCTTCCTAGGTGGCAGAGGATGCCTATGTGGTCTTTCACAACCATCAAGGAGCAAGCTTGCAGAGCCATCTGGATGCAAGGCAGCTCAGATCAGAAACGCTGTAGTTATCCAAGAAGATGTAGCCTCCCAGCAAGGAGAAACCTCTCCAGCACAGCACAAAGCTGGTATCTTCAGCTGAGTTAGAACATGAGCTGTGTTGGCATACGGGATCCCTCTGTTGCTGTGGATAAACTTGTCTGTGCCCAGATTCTGAAAATCTGTGTAATTCCAGGTTCCTTCAGACCCTGGTCGTGGAAGTAACCTGAATCATATGGGGTAGCTGTGACTGCATCTGTCTGCATCTCCTGTGGTCTAAAATGTAGGTAGTACAGAGATGGGACAGTCTCATTCTGTATGCTGCAAACACAAAGGATCCTGATCTCACCAGGAGACTCTCAGAGCTGCTCTGCTGTATAAACAAGGCACTGATACTGGACCTCTTGATACAAACTACATCTCTGAAAGGGGGAAAAAATCTAAAATTTTCAGTGTTTTTTTTTTTTTTTTTAAGGAGTAAGAGAGATGACCCATGCTAGGCAAAGAGAACCATTATTTTCTAGGCAAACTCTCTTTGGGTTTCAAAGGAGGATGAGACTTAACCCTCAGTGGTACAGCAAGGCCTTAGGAAGGAAAGGAAGAACAGCAGAAGATGGAAAGTGGTAAGGAGAATATAAAGTGAAACCAACCAAACCTTAGCTTAAGTATTTAATTATAAGCTCCAATCTGCTACCAAAAGATGAAACCAGCAAATCACTGCATAGAACTCTATCAAAGGAAGTGATATAACACAGCAGTTGAAAACAGACCTGTTGGGTGAGAGCTGAGCAGAAGTGAAAGATGTTCTCCTCTGTATTTGCTGCCCAAGATGGCGATTATTGCTGAGTGTAACCATATGCGGGCAACCAAGCAACAAGGGCCACATCCTTTGTGGAGGTAACTCAGGACAGCAAGCGACACAAAGTGGAGTAATTTTTTAAACTTTCTTTCTCATTCAGCAGTGGTCTCTGCCAAAGGGACACTATTCTCCAGGATGAAGAGCAAACCTCCACTTCGTTGTCCAGGGGAATGGCAAAGAGCCCATCAGGGAGTTAACATCCCTGTTCCTTGCTTTGGGAGCAGTCCCATCCATCAGCATTAAGTCTGTTCTTTGTTGAAAACCCCTGTGCCCGTGCATGGGAAGGCCCAATATAAATATTCCACATGGCTGTTCCTCTGCTTTTACTCTTTGTCCTCCTAAGTATTGGGTTTTTTGATGGGGTTATATTGCTACCACAATTGATGGTGAGATTTCAACACATGGAGATGCTGCAGCTAGTGTTAATTTAGGTGGCAGCTGTGCAACCACAGCGTGGCTGTCAGCATGAGCTCTTCAAACCTGACCTAGGGGGTGATTTCAAAGAAGCCTATGGTGTTCAGGTTTTATTTCAGTTGTCATCTGTCTACCCTTGGTATATCTGGAGATGCCATGTTATTACATACTCTTTCTGTATGTTTCCTTTTGCTGCTTTGCAGCGTTTCCAGTCCTAAAACAACCGACCATGTCTAGTGGTTCTCAGCCTAAAAGTAATCTGAGCACCAGAATTGGAAACACAAGTTGTGCAGGGAAGAGAAGATGAAAAACTGTACTGAAAAGAGTCTGAAATTTTCTTCTGTAGGATAATCTCAGGTCTTAAAGATTCATTGTTCCCCGGAATGACAACCTCTGTATAAAAATGTGTTCACATTGGTGTTTTTTTTTTCCAAAAGCGTCATGAAATCAATTACATCTCATTTACTCTAATCATTTCTATTGTGAAAACAACTCTTGTGTCTCATCTATCAAGACAAGGTGCTTAATATCGCTTTCTTTAGCGAATGGGGAAGTTTTTTTTCCATTGTCTTTGCTGCAGAGAGCTAACCAAATTTCTGATGGATTTAAACCGGCAGGTGTGTGTTTTTGTTGTTCAGTTTGCACTCTGGTATTTATAGTTTCTGTTAGACTAATAATGAATCTTTGAAGAAGCCCATCTGTTAAGCTGCACAGCCACAACTTTGAAGACTTTAATTTCTCCTGAATTGCAGTATTCTCAAGCTGCACAATGAAAGACATCTTTTGATCAGTATGCAGCATTATAACTTCTCTGCCAGGCTTATTGTACTTCCAAATGTTCTGATTTGTATGCTTGTGATGCTGGGGGTCTGCACTACAGAGTAACTAGTATGGAAACATCACAGATTCGCCCGAGACCAGCTGACTTAAGAACAGGAGAAAGAGGGTGGGTGAAAATCCCTTTTGATGGCTAGGCTGCTCTTGCCTCAGCCAGCTGACAGGAGTGGTACTTGATAAATTTTTGCTAAGATTGAGGAAAATGTGACGTGAAATGTTTCATGAGGACATGAAAACATGTCAAGGACAAAAAGAATTACAGGATGGCTGAGGCTGGAAGGGCAAGTATGCATTGCTGGCTCATGGTCAGTTTGGTGCCCACCAGGACCCCCGCCCTGGTCCTTTTCTGCAGAGCTGCTTTCCAGCTGGCTCTCCTCCAGCCCATACAGTGGGTTATTTCTCCCTGGATAGTGTACTTTACATTTCTCTTTATTAAATTTCATGGGATTTCTTTCCTGTTGGCCTGTTTCTTTAGCCCATTGAGGTCCCTTTGAGTGGCAGCACGACCCAAACCTCTTGGACTCATCTTCCTTTCAGGTCTGTACACTGGGGGACTCTTCCAAGCAGGTCCATAAACAGGCCCAAATGAGGGCCTGCTGCTAACCTTTATTTTAGATGTACAAAGTTTGTGCCGTGTAAAAGGTTTAAATTCAACTCTAGTTAGAATTCCCCCAGAATGCTAGATAACAGCTCCAGGAAGTATCAGTCATAACTCTCCTGGCAGAGGGCTCAAGAAATAAATTTTGCTCCGGTTGTCACTGGGTCAGCTTCTAAAGCCCAGACTGGTTTTCATTGTCTTTTTTTCAGGTAACTGCCAAACAATTCAGTGTCTGAAGAACTTCTGACTCATGGGGTGAAATCTGATATTGGGTCAGGGTGAGAAACTGGCCAAAGTCTTACATGGGAGGCTGCGGGTTGCTTGGGAAACTTTGGGTTATTTGCAGTATGTTGCTAAAGTGGAAACATGAAATAGAAAATGGGCTTAGTTAAAATCGGCATGGCTTTGACAAGGCAAAGCTAGATCAAAGGAAAAAGTTAAACCAAACAATTCAATTAAGTCTGTATATTTCCAAATATATGCCAGGGGAGGTTTAGATTGGATATTCAGAAGAAGTTCTTTACTGAAAGGGTGGTTAGGCATTGGAATAGGCTGCCCAGGGAAGTGATGGAGTCACCATCCCTGGAGGTGTTCAAAAAATGAGTAGATGTGGCACTTCGAGACATGGTCTAGGGGTTAGGGAGATGTTGGGATGAAGGTTGGACTTGATGATCCTCGACATCTTTTCCAGCCTAAATGATTCTGTGATTCTATGAAATGAGTTTATTTTTACATTTCCCTAAAGTAAATTAAAAGAGAAATAAGCCCCCCAAAAATGAGATTAAACCATTTTGGTTTAGTCTCCATTAGATGCTTTGGTTGACTGGCAAAGAATTTATAGTTGTTTTGCTGAAAAAAAGATTATCTTATTTTAAACTTTTTTTTGTTTAATTAACAATAAAAAAAATTAAATAATTTATTCCTAAACTCATTTTTCTTTAAAAACTGGGGTTGGCTGAAAAAGGGAATCAGATATTTATGAAAATATCACAAATGATTTTTTTTCTCCGCTTGGAGATATTAAAAATCTCATGTGATATATATCTAATTCACTTTAGGAGGGCTTACATTTTACTGTGATGAGCACTACAGAGATACAAGATTTGAAAAGATGAAAGATAATACAGGTTTTCATAGATTACAGAAAAGTGCCGTGGTTCTAGTACAACTAGTGTGAACGTGCAAGATGTGCGATAGCTGTTGGATGTGGTCGGTTTGCTAAAGAAAACTGGCAAGTGAAGCACAACTGCTACAGCATCAGAGCTGGAAGAGTTTGCTTCTCTGCTGTAATCTTCACCAATGAAGAAATGCTCTATTTCACTTTCAGACCATTTACTGTATTGTACAGTCTAATTTTTACAGAATATTCTCTTGCTTCCTTTGGGAGACTGACAGACTGATTAATCCCCATGTCCCCGTGACTTTTTTCTTAAAAGTCATCTCTAAGTTTCATTTCTTCAGTTGCTTATAGTTGCATCACTAATGAATCATCTCTTTTGTTTGAATAGTGTAAGTCTACTCAGCTAAATTTGCAGAGCCATTTATTCTGCTTTATCAAATAGAGTGAAGCACAGTACAGCAGGGCATCCTTTGCAATAGTGTGATTTACAAAAACCCCTCAAATCCCTCATGTTTAATCTCTACTAACTTTAATTCTAACATTTTTATTTCTTAATATTTTAAAATTCTTTTTCAAACAGCTCATTTGAAAAGTAATTTGAAATGTAGGATTTCTCTTTGTGCATGTGTATTGGGTCTGGCTGAGCTGATTTTCCTCATAGGCTCTTTCCCTGCAATTATATTTCATCTAAGAGTTTATTCAAGATACTCCAGAAACACAAATTAACTTTGTGTATATTTTACTGTATTGTTTATTCCTTCTGAGCACTTTCCACATGATCTTTCTACATGTCTTTCCTCAAGAATCATCTTACCCAATAGAAGTATTTTCTGCAATTTTCAACTCTACATCAACACATGTATTTCGTCTTTCTAACCTTTTCTCTCCCTTATGTTCTCAACCACAATTTGACACATACCCTGACTTCCACAGACATTTGGATGCACACACACTGCTAGTGGGAGAGTGGGGAATAGATAGCTGAGCACTGAGATTCCCTGAGTTTTGCTCCAAGAAAGTGGAGAGACAGAGGAACCAATACAGAAATCAGTAACCAGAGCCCCAAATGAGGTCTTGAGACAGATGGGTTCAGATTCTTGTTAAAGCAAACTTGCCAGGCACTTAACCCACCAGAGACTTAGTTCCCAAGCTGAAAAATGGAGGCTTTGGGAGTCTCAGTACCTTACATTGCAGAGCTCTTGGTGCTGTACTAACAGGTAATTTCATGAAGAGTAATGAAAAGCATAGGGCACTGTGAGCACTGCCCATAACACTAACACTTTTGCGTACATGAGTTCTAAGGGCTCAAGAACCAAATCCTGCAGGAAAGACAGAGGTCAGCAGGGGCATATACACACTCTCCAGTCTTCAGTCTGCAGTCTCTGGTCTGGAAAAGTCCTACAAGGCAAGCAAGGAGTCTTTGTCCTGTTATTTGTTGCTCTTAAATATGCAACGGTTCTTCTAGAAAAAAAATTTAAACATATTTAGGATATAATTTACCTGGTTCCATTGCTCAGTTTTGACAACAACAAAACAAAAAAATTGTAAAATCATTGTTGAGAACAATCTGTTTCAATGTGCCACATGAGAAATCCAGTGATGTGCTTTAGCAGAGCTTCTGCTCAAGTCTCACCTCAAAGGGAGACACCTGAAGACCAATCATATAGCTTCTCAGGATCTTTGAAAAATGCAAGGGAAAGGTAGATGGGGTCACTTTCAGAGAGGTTCTGCTTCTCTGGGCTGTTTCTAGGCATAGTTCTCACTTCGAGGGAGTAGGATTCTTTGTGAAGTGGGCTGACAACAGCAATGTATGGAAACTATATTAGCTACATGGAGTTCTTACAAAACTTGGTGTCAGATGCAAAAATCGTGCTCTTTGCTATCTCCTCTCTGCTGCCACCTTTTATGGTTTTCTTTTGGGGGTCTGTTCTTCTATGGATAGTGAATATTTCTGTATATATAGGGTTGCTATCATCTATTTAGCCTTTTTTACCTCAAAAAATAGCATCTCAGAAGGTCCTTATGGATTGAAACAATTTAATGACCTCTTTAAGAAGGTACTGTTCAAAACTGCAGCATTCTACAACGAACCCACTAATATTATAAGGTTTATAATTGTTTCAGTGTCAGTGGTGTCTTTGGCAACATATAGGGAGCAAAAGCCAAGTCGTTTATGTACCTGAAAGTGTATAATTGGATCCAGCCAGATATAGACTACATCTGTGGACTATTAAAAAAGCAAAACAAAAACCAAAACAAAACAGAGAGCAACAGCCAGATCTTTGGCTAGCATAAGTCAGTGCAATTTCATAAACCCATCTATTATACTCTTTCCCTGAGAATTTGACTCATTTTTACCCTCAGTCAATGTCAAGGAGCGAAGCTGATACCAAAGCAAAAATAACTCCCTGGCTTGGAAGCTTTTATTTCTAATTGACTGAAGTTTTCATATTGTTGGGCAAATTTTTTTGGTAAAATATTAGTCCACTTTTTAGCAAATATGGAGCTCATTAAAGCTGCACTAGCTTCAGCCGGAAGAAACAATGCTGAAATTGATACTGATGAAGGATTGAGTCTAGGCAACCACTATGAAACTGTAATTTGGAAAATGAGCAATCTTGGGTAATGCATTGTATACATTTAATCGATAAGGTGAAATCATTAGTTGTGATTTTTTTATTGAGTTGCTTTAATTCCCTTTCAGTTACATTTCAGGAATTATTCTTTTAAGAATTCTTTCCTCTGGTTTATAAAATCTGTTTTAAACCTTAACTTGTGCTGGGGCATACCTGCTTGCAGTCTGTAACTTAATGTCACTGCCTTGTGAAAAATGGCTGGAATACAGACAATTGCTAACACACCAAATTGCTGTGTTCAGAAGGGTTAGTTGAAAGCCTTAAATTAACATAACAACATAGAGATGGCCTTCAATAAAGAGCAATAAAAAGGTTTGCAGTTCAAAAGTAATTTATGTCTGAAACTGTTGTCCTTGGCAACACACCTACATGCTTTGTCTGGGGTATCTGCTGGAAGGGGAAAAAAAAAAGAATATTTAATGAAAATAAAAAGCAAAATATATTATTATAAAGGGGAGAGGAAAGAATTTAGATTAACACACTCTTTCTCTATTTTTGTTAATCCCAATCAAGAGTTATCATAGAAGTATCTGGTATGTTTTAACTCTGTATAGGAGATGTTCTATCTCTAGACAAGAAGATAAAAAAATTGGGTCTTTAAGTCACATCCCTGTGGGAGCATGTCTTGAGGCATTTCTAGAGATTCTTTCCCTCTTTTAAGATGGAAATTCAGAGCCACTTTCCTCAGTTTATAATTGTATAGCTGTCAATTTTCCTTTATAAACTGCAGGACAAAGCATTGAAAGTCATATAAAAATTCATGAAAGAGAAGAAATAAAATAATGAGCACAATGGTGGCTAGGAAAGGTTGTTACTGGAGCTGTTTGATAAGAATATGCTGATTGCATTTTTTCACATGGAAATGCCGCTGCTTCTAGTCTGGGTTGTACATAAATATTTACTATATGCCCCTGATAGCCATGTGATAACTCTGTCTTGAAGCTTGACCCCACCACCTGCCCTCTGCCCACCAACTACATCTGCTTCTAGTGTTTTTAAATGCCTCAAAAACTTTTCGGCAGCCCTGAAAAAGAAACATAAATAGAAGTCTTGTTTGTATTCTCTTTTTTTCCCAGTCCCTTCCCCACCACACTACTTGTTCTCTCTCCTCCCATCTGAGGAATTCCAGAGGTTTAAGGCTAACACCTCTGATGGGCTTTGCAGAAATATTTCTTTCTGGGCATGCAACATGCAGTGTACACATGAGTTCCATGACCAAGGTCATTCCTCAAGGATCTCCAGACGTGCACTGTCCTGCAGCAGCAGAGGAACTTCTCCCACTGGACCTCCAGCTGCTTGGGAGGCCAGGAGAGCTTTTCTTTTTGTTACCAGACAAACCTTGGGAGGAGAGAGGAGGACCTACATGGGAAAGCCAGAGATCAGTTCCTTTGTAGATAGCACTTTTGTAACCACCAGAAATAACGTTAAACAATTAGGGAGTAACAGGAATAATACTTGTTTACAGTGAGGAAGGCATAATGGATTCCTACCACTTTAAAAAGAAACAATTTTTATTCTGGGTCTGGATAGTTCTTATAAGCAGATGCTAAGTAAACTGCATGGATTAAGATGCTTCTGAAGTTGACCTTTATTGGACTGAAATTGCAACAGAACCAGGAAAAGGGAGTCTGATCACCAACTCCATTCCCACAGTCATACCATATAGGCCCTCTTCAGCATTAGTGTGTATATTGTGCTACAAATACATATTTCCGACATATAAGGGATTAGTCTGCACCTGTTCTGTCCTACGATTAGTTTGGATCTTGTTTCTTTTGCACCAATCAGACCAGATTCTCCATGCTCCAACACTTAGGAAATGTCATTTTATTTCCAGCCTAAATGGGCAGGTTTTGGGAAACGCATGCCTTGCTTATAGTCTGAGTAACTTCACAGTCTAAATAAAGAATTTTTAAAGGCAGTTTTGAAGAAATCACTTTTAATCAACTAATCAATCAATTAAACAATAAAAATTCTGAGGTCTTCTAAAATTGCCATCAGCAAAAAAGTACTGAAAATTTAGAAAGGGACAATTAACAATTAATGATTAAATAAATATAAAATTCAAACTATGCTGTTAACACTTGCTAATCAGAGGAAAATTAATGGATTTACATTTTATTCAAAACTTTTAAAGTACTTTAGAAATTTATGAGACTCTTCCGCTACTTAGACTAATAACTCTAGAAAAGTCATAAGTTTAAATGGAGTTAATTAATTAATAATTTTTAAAAGATTAGTAGTTTTTAAAAAGATGAGTAGTTTCCATCAATAAACTTTCAGTCTCAAATTGGAAGGCTGCTGGGAGGAAGCTATTTCAAAGTAGTAGGGAAATTCAAAAGGTTTAAAAGATTTCTCAGAGAGGGGACAGGGAAAAACAAAATACAAAATGAAACCTGAAGGCTTAAACCTTCTGCAGTTTGATTTTAATTTTAATTTTCAATGAAATTTCGCTGTCTTCTGGGAAGACCAATAAAAGCAGTCTTATCACAAAGACATTTTAACCAAAAGAAACTAGCAGTGAAATATTAATCCTGAAGAAATCCTCCTTGTTCTCCTAAACAACATTCCTATGGGAGAATTGTCCCTGGGAAAAGGCACTTTCTGTTAGGGTCCTTAGGAAAAAGATGCTTAGGCTTTTCAGCAGCTGCAACAGGAACTTGAACAGCCTTTCCAGGCAGAAGCTAAGCTTTGGGAGTGTCTTCAGTGACCCTCAGGTCTGTCCTTTGGAGACAAAATCACTCTGGGAGCTTTCTGAGCACTGAGGCTGGTGAGGATGAGTGAAAAAGTGCCTGGTGGAGATGGAAGTGGAGTGGAGTCTCCTGGGAGGGGTCCCTAAGCCAGCCTCAGGCATGACAGCACCTTCCCTTCTCTGTCTTTGAAGAAAGCCTGAAGCTGTCTGTGCTTTAAGACTGAAATAAGAGTATTCATTGAAAACTCTCTTTTACTGCATTTTTGTTCCCACCAGCTGCTTTATCTTTTTCGCATCCCTAGCTTCTACTCATTATTTGGGTGAGGAGGAAGACTAGTTTTGACCTCAGTCTCTCTGAGTTCATGTACCCTTATGGCTGATCATGTCTGTAACTATCTTCCAAAAATTCTGCATTTTTCACTTACCCGGTGTCATTCTCCATCTCCTTCCTTTCCTCTTGAACATTTCCTCTGATAATTCCTGCTTATAGCTCCAAGGATAATCTGTGCTCTTTGTTATAGCAGAAATCCTTACCACTGTATGGTTTGGCAGGGGCAGCTGTCACCATACAGTAACATTTCCTGAAAAGGGCAAATAATTGCAAAGCATCGTTTTGGTGGTTAGGCATTGTAGAGACTCAGCTCTAAATAAGAACCCAGCTGTCTGAAGTTTTCCTGAACCTTAGCTGGAGTCTTCCTAATGCTTTATCCCTAAAAACCTCCTGGGTCTGTGAGGTCCTTCAAAACAACTGGAAGTAGCCCTGATTATATTTTGTACTGAGAAAATGGAGCTATTTTGTAGGAGGAATGTGTTGATCCAAGTGGTAGTAAGGTCTTATGTGCAGATTCTCTTTTTTCTCTGCTTTGAGTGATGGTAGTATTTTTTAACATTATACAAATAATGACCTTCAGTATAGCTTTCTTTCAAGAATGTGATTGTTTTCTCCTTTATTATATTTTTAATGATTTTTAAATTATTTTGACTTTGAGATTTTTTTTTCTAGGTTGCCATGTAAGAATAAGTCACCTGTTGTACTAGCAAATGAAGACAATAAGCCAAGAGGTCTTTGAAGTACCATGCTCACATCAATCAGCGGGAGGTGCAAAATGTCAAAAGTGTTCAAAAGCTTAGAAAGCTTTTGAAACTTATAATTCAAAGACTACACCCTACCTACAGACCAAGAGCCTGCAACACCTAGAAGCTCAAAGGGATTTCCACCACCCTCAAGATAGTGACATGCTGGTACCAAATAACAGAATCTCCACTTGGATCCAGGGTCAAGTCTAACTACTTGGAGACGAGCTGTTTGCATGTAATGCAACTCATTTTTTGGACCAAAATAAAGCAGTCTCTGCTTAAGAAACACCAAAAATCCTCATGAGAATAAAGTTTTACTGTGACAACATCTGTTTAGGGCTTTGAAATATCAAAACTTTCCCTCTGTTAGAATGAGTTGTGTGTCTTGACCAGCTATCTGTTTGAGAGCAAGGAAATGTGTCTGTAGCTGTAAAGCAACACATCTACTGATGATTAGTACAAACCATAAATTTTAGTGATTAGTACATGATTAGTAAAAAACATAGCAAATTAATCTCTATTATTTCACTGAAGTGGTTTTAGTAGAGATGGTTAATGATTTTTTGTTTAAAAGTCCAGCCTCAATATAATGCACTTTTAGAACATCTTAAATGCTTTTATTTTGCCAGGGCAGTAGTTTCTGCTCAGACTTTCCCTATGCCAGGACATGCATACATAAAGAAGTACAAACTATACCAGTTTCAGTTTAAGTAACATGCTTAGCAAATGTCACTCATGTCTTTGTATTACTTTTAGCTATTACACCACAGCTGGTATTAGAAACTCACTGATGTAAAATCTCCCCCTACTATTTCCTACAAGTCATAGGATTTTTAAAATTATCTGCATAAATGCATTTATTAGCACTGTTAACCTTTAAGTAAAACTCCCATTACTGTCATCAGTCACCTAATTGGGCTTTCCTAACCTGCTTAAGCTTGTTACCCGTTCCTCCATCTTTCCTATCAGCCTCTTCTGTGGTGGAGAACTGAAAACTCAGCACTGCACCCACAGCTCAGCCAGCAGAGGTTGCCTGGGCAACCACGATACAGGAATTGGACGTGTGGATACTGGCAGGAAAAAAATAAAACCTCTGAAAGGAAAAAAGAAAAAAATCCAAAACACTCTTTATGAATACTTTGCCATTTGTAAAACTGTTTCTAAGTATCCTAGGGTAGCTCTGTACTGGTGTTTGAGGAGTAAGTCTCACCTGCCTTGCAGTGAGAGGCTACAAGAGGTCAGGAAGCTGTTTAGAAAAGGGAAGGTTAATATGATCACAGCCTAGAATTATCCAGTGAGAAAAAAAAGATTTCTGATACAATAAGGCTTTCTGTTTTAGAAGAAAAGGTATAACAGTATCTGACAGCCCTATCTAGCTGAAGCTAAATACATTCAGACTAGAAATAATGTATGCATTTTTAATCAGGACAGCAGTTAAGCTTAGAAGAAACTCACCTAAAGATTTCTCTCTCCCTGTAACTTTGTAATTGTCTCTTTCTAAAAGATGTTCTCCAGTTTCTAGATAAACTATGGATTTCACAAAGGTATCACTCAAAATAAATCACCAGACCGCTGCTTTCTACTGTTCAAATAGTTCCTAATGGATTAAAGTCTACAGGGAGAAAACACAGAGAAAGGAATAGTCATTTAAAAGGTATCACTTATTCCTTATGATGAGTAAGTACTAACATGTTGGATCAGACCAGCACTTCAGCTGTCTAATGGTTTTCATTTTCTACATCCTGACTGCGGTTTTTCAGAGAATGATTTTTTTGTAGGAGCCAGTTCTGGCAATTCCTTGTCTCCAGAGTCTGTTTCTTTTCAGTTTCAATGGATGAAAGGGTGGCCTTGGCTATAAATACGATTTGCTATTTGCAGGCTTTTCCCTATCTCTGTATTTACTTCCCTGGTAAATATATATTTCCTGCAAGTGTATTATGGGTGGGTAGTTTGGTTTAGTATCCAGACTTGTGGCCCATCTAAGAGAGGTCTCAGATGGTAAGCCAGCTGGCAGAGCAGGAGCTCAGTGGCCGGTGGGCACATACAGCTCCAAAGGCAGCTGCAGCTCCTAAACAGCAAGGTGGGGAGCAGATGGAGGCTGATGGGGGGCACTGCAGGGAGAATAGGGGGTACCTGGGGAGTTTTAGGGAGGTTTAGGTTGGACATGAGGAACAATTTCTTCTTGGCAGGGGTTGTCAAGGTCTGGCCCAGGCTTCCCAGGGCAGTTGTGGAGTTCCCATCCCTGAACCGGTTTCCAAGCCATGGAGATGTGGTGCTGAGGGACATGGTTTAGTGGTGTCCTGGCAGTGCTTGGTTAATAGTTCGACTCAATGATCTTAAAGGTCTCTTCCAACCAAAAGGACTCTATGACTTTACATATACTCTAAGCATTTTTGTCATCCATACTTCTTTGATCCTTAGAGGCAAACTGTTGCTTTATATATGGCTTTGTTGTTAATTGACTTCTGTTGCTAATTAATGTTTTTAATACTAGAATTTAGCCCCAAACCTTAATGACTTATACTAGCATGCACATATTTTCAGTGGCCAGAGATCAAATTCAACACTATATCTCTTTGAATTCAAGCTGTACCCCATCTATGAAGTATTTCATGGTTTCCAGTGCTGAAATCTTGCTCACATTTTCATTCCAGCAAGAGATGGAAATCTCAAATCCACATGCCCCAGCTCGATGGTGATGGGCATCCCTCTTCAGGAGGGGGCTGAGGGCTCTGTGCAGGACGCACAGGTATTTCCTCTGGGCCTCCTGCATGGTGGGACAGCAGGATCAGCAGTGCCCGCTACCAGTGCCAGGCAGGTCCCCTGATATGACACGTGTGCCTTGTTCATCTCAGGAGAAGAGGGGAGGGGAGGAGATTATCATATTATCAGAATAATTTGAATAATAACATACTGACTTGAAGGGGGAGAGGGGCAATGTGAGGCTTGCCTGTGACAAGCTGTGGTATGACATCATGCCAAGGTCAGAAGGACGGTGTGCTGGCGAGTGGCCTCAGCCTCTTGCTCTGAGACATGCTGGGTGAGGAAGGAAGGGTGGGTGAAGCTGTTGCCTCTGTATTTTTGAGGGCCAAAAAAACAATCATCAGGCTGGAACAACTCTGCTGTGAGGACAGGCTGAGAGAGTTGGGGTTGTTCAGCCTGGAGAAGAGAAGGCTCCAGGTGGATCTTACTGTAGTCTTTCAGTACTCAGAGGGGGCCTGTAAAAAAGATGGAGACAGACTATTTAGCAGGACCCATTGCAACAAGACAAGGGATGATGGTTTTAAACTGAAAGAGGAGAAATTCAGCCTAAAGATAAGGAAAATATTTTTTATTATGAGCATGGTGAAACACTGGCCCAGAGAAGTGGTAGAAGCCCCATTCAAGGTCATGTTGGACGGGGCTCTGAGCAACCTGATCTGGTTGAAGATGTCCCTGCTCACTGCAGGGGGGTTAAACTAACCGACCTTTAAAGGTTCCTTCCAACCTAAACCAGTCTATGATTCTATAATTCTATACATCAAGAAATAGATAGCATGAAGAGCTATTCCTGAAGAATAGCCACAAGCAGGTCGAAAGCTTAGGGGTAAGAATTGGGGAGTGATGTATCAAAAGGAACCTGGTGGTTGGTGTCTACTACATGGAAATTCTTACTGCAGCTACTGGAGGTTTTGTGCTCTCAGGCTCTCGTCCTGCTGGGGGACTTCAACAACCCTGATGTCTGCTGGAGAAGTAGCACAGCGAGCTGTAGGCAATCCAGAAGACTTCTGGAGCACACGGAGGATAGTAACTGCTTAACGAGGGTAGTAGACAGCCCTACCAGAGGGGATATAATACTGGACCTGAGGGTCACCGATGCAAGTGAGCTAATCAGTGATGTCAAGTCTGGGGGCAGCCTAGGCTGCAGTGATCTCTCGCTGGTGTCCTGAAGGATATGGGTGAGGCANCAAACTAAAGGGCAAGAAGGAACTGCACTGGCAGTGGAAGCAGGGACATGTATCCTGGGAAGAGTATAGAGACACCTGTGCCTGCCCTGCAGTGTAAGTGGCGACGGTGACATAATTGCCATCAACCTAATTGTTGGGTTCAATATTGGTTTTATATATATTTGTATGTATCTCATTTTATTGTTATATTTTCATTAAAAATGTTCTAGTTTTCTTCTCCAATCCATAAGTCTCTCTCCCCTATTCCCTTTCTCTTCCCCTTTGGGGAGGGAGAGGGATTAATAGAGAGCATCTGTCATTTGTCTAGTGGCCAGCCCAGCCCTAATCCTTGACACCCAGCTGTGGGGGGAGGGTGTGACTGGGGGGATCTCCTTCTCCTGGGGAGGGCGTTGGGGACTCCCTGTCCTTTGGGGGGTGGGGACCTTAAAGGCCTCGTTTTGGGGCAGCTCTCGGGGACCCCCTGTTGAGCCTGGCCATCCCTGAGGGGGGAGATTCCCCCCTCCTTGGGTGGGCTTAAAGGAGGGGATAGATTGGGAAGGGGCAACACCCAAATTTGGAGTGTTTCATCCTAAAATATCCTCCCTCTCCCTTACAGCCACCCAAGTGCTGGGCACTGTCAAGGGCTGTAGCAAGGGATACAGCTTCATCATCAGGTAAAAGTGGGTGTGTGCACAACATTTAGGGTCCCCCCCCAGGGGAAGTCAAACTGGTGTGCACTTGTACCCCCTCTTTGGGGTGTTCCCCGCTTCAATAACCCCCTCCAAAATTGAGGGGACCCTCTTATGTTATGGGAAGCCCCTTCTTCCTCAATTTCTAGGGTGTCTCCCAGACCCCCACCCCCCAGCACACCAGAGACCAACAGGGACCCCCAGCTTACCCCAGGAGTAACGTGGGGAAAAATCTCAGGCTGGCTGGAATTAACCCTTTGCTGGAGGAACCCAAGATCTCACTGTGAAGGGGCAGAGCTGAGGCAGAGGGTGGGAATGCAGCAGCCCTGGGGCGGTGGTGGTGGTTGGCCCAAGGCGTCTAAAGTGCTGCTGCACAAGGAATACAGGAGAAACAATGGAAAAACCCCACCGAGGTGGCGGTGGGGGCTGGGGTGGCTGTGCCTAGATGACAGTGTGGGAGCTGCCCATCACATTTGTGCCATTCCAGAATCACTAATTCACAGTAGTGGAATTTTTTTTTTTCTTCTTAGACCTGTTCTCAACATCTCAAACCAGGGTATCTATTTTTGTGACAAAAAAAACCCAAACAAACAAAATTCCTCAAAAATCAGGTTGTCTCAGCATCCTAAATTTGTCTTAAAATACACAAGAGTGCTTAGATTTTACTATGGTTTTTTCAGTTATAGTCAAGTCACTATTTTGAACTTTTTTCCATCAGTACATGTAGCCATGGAAACAGGGACCTCTATAACACTCATCTTTTCTATATCCAATCATCATCTTAATTTTAGAAGGTGCCCACATTCACAGGCAAAGGTAGAGCTGTACAACCCACTGTGTCAGTATCCCATTTAGGTCTCATAGGGAGGTCAAATGTATCT
The DNA here is from genome assembly GCA_013400335.1 of Eurystomus gularis. Taxonomy (NCBI): domain Eukaryota; kingdom Metazoa; phylum Chordata; class Aves; order Coraciiformes; family Coraciidae; genus Eurystomus; species Eurystomus gularis. Next base: position 39,414 of record VZZY01005583.1, read on the forward strand.
ACAGCCATGGACAATGGGAGCCACACAACAACCGCCACTTCTGTAATATGTCACAGTCCCATGAGAAGCTAGATGATGGAACAAGTAGCCATGGGAAAGGAGACTTGTACAACACCCTGTTGTTGTACAGATCTGATGTCAGATCTGTACAGCATCGTCATCCTACAATCAGAAGGTGTCCACCCTTGTGATAAAGTTACATGATTAGCCCCAGACAGGTTTAAAAAGGGCTGTGCCAGGCCAGTCTGTCAGAGAAGCATCTGGTGAGCAAAGGCTGAGAAGAGCAGGTACAGAGGGAAAGGTAAGGGTGCTGAGGCTGTCCGCAGCGGGGTCACTGTGGGAGAAGTGACAGTGTTGCCCCAGGACAGGTGTCTGGCTGTCTGGGATTCCTAGGATAAAGAGCCTTGGCATGAGGCTGACACTGCCCCTGGCCTGCAAGGATGGGGCTGCTCATGGAGACAGAGGGTGTCTGCTGTGGTTCTTGCTTCTGCTGTCTGTGACAGCCATAAACTGGACATGGTCACAAACACATGACAGCAAACTCCTTTCGTGTACCACCTCAGCCCTAGACCTGGTCATGCAGGGAGCTTTGAAACCACAAGCAAATGGAGCTCCGTAAACTCCTCTGGGTAGCTGAGAGCTGGGCCTCTAATCAGTTACTGGCACCAGCTCTTGTGATGCCATGGGCATGTCACAGACAGAAGACTGTTCATGGCGCACCTTTTGTTTCTTTGTAGGATGATGATGGGGTACATATACAGCAGGCAAACAGCACGTGGCATGTCAGCAAGGGCATGGTGCAGCAGTTTGCATGGCAACTCATACAGAAGTGTGTGCAGGAAGGGCACAGTCATCCTACTGAGGTAACCCTACTCTATAAGTGAGTCTAATTCATGGTCATCACTCTCTCAGAAGGTGGTTAGCTATGGTCTTCACCCAGAAGAAAGCCATGTTTTCTAGAATCGCCCGAATGGATGTGGCAACCCAGACAGAACTCCCATGAAAACATGCAGCCGTCCAGGTCTCAGGACCTGGAGGTGAGGAGAGATGTGTGTGATGTGACCAAGGGGCAATATGCTCAGCCTAGTGACAGAGCTGCAAGAGGAAATTGAAAGGTTAAGGAGCATCAGGGAGGCTGAAAAGAGATAGATTGGTGGAGCCATGCCCTCCCCTCCTTGAGATAGAAACAGGAGCACCCACTAGAAAAAAAAAAATCAAGGGGACTCTGAATTCTTCCTCTCCCAAGGCTGAAGGCAGCAGCTTAACTGTTATGAGGCTTTGGATGTGGAAAGCCAGCCAATGGATGACGGTCCATCTACACCAGAGGTATCACCAACGTCAGAAAGGCTTACCCCCCACAACACAACCACCTCCATGAGGAAGAAAAGAAGGGTTGTAGGTGACTCCCTTCTGATGGGAACAGAGGGCCCAATATTCTGGACAGATCCCCATCTTGGGAAAGTCTGCTGCCTCACTGGGACCCTGGTTAAGGATATCACTAGGAAACTTCCTAGCCTGGTACAGCCCTTGAACTATTACCTGTTACTGATCCTCCATGTGGGTGGAGATGAAATTGAAACTTGTAGTCCAAGAGCAATCAAAAGAGACTTCAGGGCCTTGGGATGGTTGGCGAAGGAATCTGGGCCACAGGTTACTTTTTTCTTCTCTCCTTCCAGTTGCGGGCAGCAACATTGGAAGAAACAGACAAATCCAGTCTATTAATACATGGCTCCATGTCTGGTGTCACTGCCACAGTTTTGGATTTTTTGGTAATGGGATGGCCTACATAGCACCAGGCTTGCTGGCATCAGATGGGACTCACCTTTCTCAAAAGGGGAAGAGGGTCTTTGTGGTGCTCATTGACAGGGCTTTAAACTGAAATTAAACAGGGAGGGTCATAACAGACTTACCTGTGACAAGCTGTGGGATGACATGCTATGGTTAGAGGGACAGGGTGTTAGTGAGCGTCATCAACCTCTTGCTCTGAGATGTGCTGTATACACTGTAGCACAGCTGAAGTCTTACAGAGATTAGTCAAGGGCTCCCTGAGTGGATAGGAGAGAACAGGGAAACACTGGTGAAATACCTCAAAGGAATTAAGGGGAATTCTTTAGAAGGTGACATGTCTGACAGCCCAGCTGAAGTGCCTCTACACCAATGCACACAGATTGGGCAACAAACAGGACAAGCTGGAAGACACCACGCTGCTAAGAAAGCTCTGACCTGGTTGCTATTACTGAAACTTGGTAGGATGAATCCCATTACTGGAGTGTTGCTATGGATGGCTACAGAAAGAATCGGTGAGGAAGGCGACGCGGAGGCACTGCCCTCTACAACATGGCCATATGACAATGGGAAGAGCACTAGTGGTGTCACAGTGAGGTTGGTGACATGGTTGGCCCAAGATGAGCATAATCTGGCTGACAGGATGATGAGGGATGGACAGCCTTGATGGGATGCTGGGGAGTCCTGTGCAGGGAGGCAGGGACTGCCCATGGCTAGTTGGGTTTGGATGCCATGTCCATTGATTCTTCTGTTTATTTCAGCCTCAACCCTTAACTAGAATGAAAGGAGTTCCTGATATGGTTCTGTTCCATCCCTCATCTACCTCTCTTCTGCAGATTGCCGTGGTTTTTTAAATGGACATTTGCCTAAGAACTATGGAAACACACATAGCTTTAGCTCAAGCGAGCTCTGCAGCACTTGCCATCTCTGTATCTCATCATGATCCTACAGGTAACTGGAGGATCCCTGCAGCTACGTAGAAAGGAGTTCAATGCCACTCATGTTCTCTGCAATATTTTTCTTATATATTTTCTGATTTGTGAACCCATTGCTCTCTTTTTTAGAAAACCTTTTTTTACTTTTCTTTTTACATCAGGATTGTGTAAACCTCAGTTTCTTAAGGATTTTGGCCTCCCCAAAATTCACTTCATATTAAGCATCATATCTAAGATTAAAGGCCGCAAGCATGTCCACATACACCACTTTCTGCCTTATTTGAACAATATCGCAAATGTATAGGATAAAGGAGATCCTTCAGCAGTGTAACTGAACCCAGCTGGTTCCTTGCAGGCTTGTGAGAATCCTTTTCACATGTAGACATTAAAACTCTGATGTTAAACCTAAGATTTGTTCATTCCTGCATCTGTAAGAGCCCATCAGAGCTTTAAAGTTTACATCAGAAGAGACAGACTCTGAGTACAGCAGAAAAGCCAAAGGACTCATTTCAATCTATGGACATCAACTGTCACATCTGATAATAATTACTTTCATGGATTGGGCTAAGATCAGTATCTTCTTACAAAAAAAACTGGCAGGAAATCCCTCAAGTGAAACGGTAGAAAATGCCCTCATTACAAATGTGCAATATCTAGACTGATTTGCTGCCTTGCTGGTAGGACAGCCAATGTTACAAGCAGCTTAATCACTGGCTGCTCTAGCAAAATGAGCTTTTTTTAAAAGATGGGAAAATGCAATGTACTGTAAATCCGTGTGTAAGGATCTGTGCTTCAAATGATAAGAAACATACTACATACAGCCAGCTGACCTAGATTTACAGCTGAGGTAAAGCTGACCCAGAGGGAGCTGTGTCTAACCTACAAACACAGATGCAGTGCTAGTCAAATGGACCATGAATTTTAAAATGATAAACCAAGCAGGAGCAGCAGCATGTGGATAAGTTTTCCTTGCTGCTCTATGTAAGATGCAAGCCAGATCAATACAGCATCATAAACCACTGCTGGCAGGGAAACACAACTCAGAGTAACTCCTACCCTTAAGACATGCTGTGCTGCAGGGAGAAAAGCACACTCTTGATATGCAGAGGCAAACCCAGGCTTGGAGATGCTTTCAGCCTGTGTGCCACCAGTACATGAAATGACAGCGTGGGCTGAGCTGGACAAAGCAGGTAAGCCCTGGGGCTCCAGTGCAGGCAGTAAGGCTGCAGCAATGCCACTGCCGCTGTGCTTACACTGCCACCAAGCCCATGGCACCAAAATTCATACAGGGAGCAACACCCAGCCAGAAATCCAGCTTGCCACATCAGCATGGATAACCTGTAATAAAAGCAAGGAAATAAACAGCGTATTGTAGGGTCACTAGGCTGCAAAAAGCGGAGGAGACAAGTGCAAAAGTTTCCCCAGGCACGGTGGTGATTATTGCATCAACATGAGGAGAGAATCACACATGCTTGGGACTAGACTTTTACCTCCCACCAAACCAAGTAGCTGTGTTCAGATCAGCAGAGTGCTGCTTCCCACTGTATGAGGATCTCCCTGTTGGTATAAATCAGCCTTAGAAAAACAAGCTTCAGTTAATTTACTGAGCCTCCCAAATACATTGACTTTCTTTGAACAGAGCCTTCCCCACTCCTCTGCGGCACAAGAGGCTTTCCAATTATACTCGAGACACTCTTTTGAACTTTTTTTCCATCAGCACAGTTTTTCAGGTAAATGCAGCTGAGTCTTCACATTCTGCCTGCTGTGGGATAAGATAAAAACAGAGCAGTAGGAATTAGGATAAAATCCTCTCACTTTGTAATGCTGAAGAAAACCACTCTGCAAATCTGCTTTTCCTGACGCATTCCCATGCAGGAGAGAGCCTGGTGTAGTTTAGAGACTGTAGTTGCAGAGCAAGAGTAACTTTAACATAGGCCTTTGCTTGCTAGGACACAAAGTGATCAGCAGTGCTTTGTACAGAGGATGTTCATTTGATACGATCCCCAGAAACTGGCAGCAGAGAACCTGTGGGGAGTAAAATCACTGAACAGAATTAGTTTTGTTATAACTCAAACCGAGACAGCCACCATACTAAATGAGGGTAAGAGGAATGAGGTTTGGTTTGCAGCCTGGGCAAGAACATTTAATCTAAAAACCAAATCTGCTGCAATGGAACTGCTTGAGGAAATTCCTGTTTCTGGCATGGATTCTGGAAGAGGGAAAAATAATTCAAGTATTCACTGCTTCTTTCCTGAGAGGAGTATTTTCTCTCCATGCTTAGTTCCAAGCATAATCACTTGTATTATAAAAGTCAGAGTATTTACCCTTTACTGTCCCTGTCAATCTTCTCAGTTCAGCAAGTCACTTCCAAGTCTTACTGGCCACAGACAACATTTCAGCAATACGTTGTGGCCAAAGTGAAGCATTTTTTATACTTTTGGTAAACAAAGAGTTTTCATGTGAGGAAGATAGACTAGAAAACAATTTCTTTTATAAGACTCAACAGTTTAAACCTCTATCTAAGCCACTTTTTAAAAGGTAGAATGTCAGTGGCTTTAAAGTTGCTTTAGGCAAACTTGAAGATTTTACCCTGATCTTAACCTACAGTGATTTACAAGAACCTGAGAAGATGACAGATCATCCCATGCAGCCCAAAACAGCCCATCAAACATAATTTTTGTTAGCTGCATTTTGGAAGTTTGCCATCTCCTTTAAGAACGGAGATAGTGACTAGCATGTATGCCCCATGGCAAATTACATCTTTCCTAAAACCTGTAGCAGTCATCTGCATTTTTGAAACGTGCAGAACTCACTGAAGGGAAACCAAAGTAACAAGCATGTAATTCTTCTGCAGTTTAGCCCAAAAACGATAAGCATGTGACATCAGAGAGAATATTTGTTCAAAAATATTTCCTACAAAGTCAGCTGAAAGGAGAGGTTTGGTATTGGGAGCATTTTATATATTAGCACTATAATGTTGGCTGAAAGATCGTAACAATCCTTGTTTTCACAGTTTTAAGTGCCTTGTTTTCAAGATCCATGAAGTAGCAAATTAATTACACAATCTTAACAAAATGCAGATTTATTTTAACCAAAATTACTTGGCACTTCTGACAAAAATGAAAGTTCAGATGTCAGTGGGGAATACACTACTACACTACTAATTCCTAAGCTTTAAGGAATATTCTTTCTAGAAAGATGAACCAAAATGTGTGTAAACTCATTCCTAAAGGGAAAACCTCCCACACAAGAATACTCAGAAGGAAGTCACCCACTAAAGATGTGGGGGAGGCTCGCTCAATCCTCAGAGGCTCACTCAATCCATGGAAGTATCCTTGGACAGAGTACCATATAGCCAAGGGGAGGGTTCATGGCTGCAAGAGCCACTTGCTCTGAGGGAACCAACTCAAAATTGGCTCTTCAGCGAGGCTCCATTTATACACTCATCAAGTACACTGTGGTAATTCTAATTATATGGGGCAAGCACATGACAAAGGCAGGCTAAGTTCCTGGGCCCTGAGACACCGCTTAATCACCACAAGGTGTTCTTTAATGGCTGTGAGCTGTCAAGCAGATCTTCTTCAGGTCTCTGGGAAACCCTCACTTCTTGTCAGCTTTCTGTCAGGGAGGCTGCACCTGCCACAGTGGTTATTTTAGCAGAAATTGAATTTGAGAAAGGAAAAATACATGTGGGAGAGAGGAAGCTGGAAAGGAGGGGAAAAAAGAAACAAACAGAAAGGAAAGCTGAAAATTATTTAAAAGGAAAGCTAAAAAGTATCATGAAGGAAAGGGAAAAGGGAGGAAAGAAAGAGGAGAATAACAAAAGCTGAATCACCTGCAGATATGATTTTTCCAGCCAGAAATGACAACTGCTGAGGAGAGCAGAGGAAAGTAGATGGAGGGAGGAAAGTAAAATTAAACCAAATAGAGATAAGAATAAGTAATATAAAAATTGCATGTCATTCCTAGCCCCTAAATTGATGGGTTTAGGAACAGCCTCACTGTACAAATGGCCTGTTCCGTGCCATAATCATTTATTGATGTTGATCTGCTGCACAGCAATTGATGAGACACAACTGGTCTCAGTGTCTGCCCTCTCCCCTTGTTAAGGTACTTTTAATATTGATGGACGACAGATTCTGTGTAGATTAATGAAGCCTACATAAGAAGTGCATAATTTGACAGACTACTCAGACTTGTCAGAAGTCTATGGGAAATCTTTGCAAGGCCAAAAGAAAAAAATAGCTCTCAGTCCTGTATGCTTATATTTCTTAATGGACCTTTTAAAATGACCAGGTTTGTTGAATTCAAACTCCATTTACAAATTTTAAAAAATTCTTAACGTTCTTAAAAGCAGCAAGATACTTTAAAAATGTTTCACAGTTAGATACATTTCTTAAAGTTTTTTGAAGAGGATAAGTGTTATGTAATATGAGGTCTAAATAGCATTCCCTTGTTCCTAAAACTCTTATTCAAATAAGCTAGCTTGTTAACTTTAATAAGCATATTGGAAGGGCTTACCAGCCTCAGTTGGAGCTACATTAATCCTGCTCTAAGTATCTAGAAGAGCACATTAACTTTAGGCACATCATACACTCAAAGAAATGTTCAAAGGAACATTATGCAGATATTGAAGTCAAACACTCAGCAGTAGAAAACACTGAGAACAAAACTGCCTGTGCAATCTCAGTTCAGGCCTTGGTGAGTAGGCTTTCTTTTATGTGCTTTAGTCACATATAATACCTAAATATGCTTTCGCACGGGTTCCTGCTTGAATCCAGGCAGAAGACAGGTAGTGCTGAGCCAGTAAGCTTTAATTTTTCCCTCTCTATTAACAACCGAATTTGCATTGGGAAGTAAAAGAAGCATTTTGGAAAAACATTATTTACTTGTGCATCTCCTGCAATAATATAATCCTCTTATCTCTTTCCCACTTTACAGAGAGGGAGTTTAGGCACAAAATATAAGGCAAATTTTAGGCAAATATGTGTGATTGACTTGCACGGTATATATATAAAAAATAGTGCAGTGGACAAGTTTACTGTCCTGGCTTTCCCTTAGTTGCATTTTGGTCAAGAGAATAACTTTCTCTCGTGGTTTTTTCACCATACACCTTCTATCATCTAACACATGAGCAGAGCAATATAGAGGAGTCAGCAGAAAAAGCCCATCTCTGCGCTTGATGGAGCATGCTGTGGGTGAAAAGATGGAGAGAGAATATGACACATTACCAGACTCACAACAACAAAAAGAAAAGAGATAAGAAACCTGCAGAGCATGGGTAGAGCATGGTTTCACAGCCCAGACTTACTCCTATCTGAGCTTCTATTGAGTATTTCAGCTTTACCTCTGCATTGCACCATTAGTCCTACTTCCGCCCTTGGGAGGAGTTTGCATATCAAACTCCCATTTTTTCATCTGTTTTGTTGGTTTTTAAAGTTCTCTTTTGATTTACAGTACAATTTCTCTCCTTTTGTGGATTTTGGCATCTCCACTATCTACATTCCAGTCCTACTTCTCAATTGGCCTCTCCATGTGGTGTGGCATGGCTTATCTTTTGTCTTTGGTTTACTATCCAGACACATCAAATTCTCCATAAACCCCAGAGCTCTGCAGCCAATCTGCCTCCTCACCCTTTAGTTTCTCACTGCTAGTGCCCTAAGAAAGGAATAGGCCTTAATGACCCTGATCAGCCACACCTGGGACATCTTCTGACCCCCTGACCAGGAACCCAAGAAGTTCATACAGGCTCAGACCTGGCCCTAACCTGAGTTATGCTTTAGGTATATCTGTCGTCAGGGGTTTTTTTGGCCCTGTCTCCTGGGCCCTTAGATTTATGTTGTAGCCTTGTCTTTCAGCCCCATTTCCTGGTGCTTCTGAATATCCCATGGATAGTCTAACACTCTGGACAAAATCCATGCTGGTTGCACTTCTGTCTCAGTAGTGATGACCTAGAAACTGTGGGAAGTCAGATAACTGAGTACAGTTGATGTAATGAAATGACTTTGTAGTTACTAAAAACTGAATCCACATATAGGTAAAATACAAAATTACATTTCAATTGCTTATAGTGATATCCAGGATAAAATCCACTGACTACTTTGGTATTGCTGGAACAAAATATCTTTTTAGATGTAGTGGGCTCAGACTAACAGGGACTTATTTAATATTGGTCTAGCAACGTCAAAGTGCTTAGACTCAGTTGCAAGACTTGTAGTGTTTTATTATAAAATAGTTCTGAAAGAACAGTTAGAAAACCCTATATCTGTTGAGTAGATGAATGTTCTATTGACTTCTAAAACACCTTACGAGCTATTCAGATTTAGCCCTAGTGACAACTCATTCCTATGATCACCACAAACAACATGTTGGCCTGTATGATGGTTTGTTTTCAGATAAGATTGACTTGTCAACTTCAAGGTTTTTCTACCTTGGGACAGTAATTGGGTCATGTGGGTTTTTAGGTTGTATATATTGTTTTCAACTAGCCTGAGCCAAAAGGCTAGCAACATTGTGGAAAACTAAAAACATATGAAGCTGTTTTGAGGAACTTCTATAGGCCTCCTTTAGCTTCTTTATAGCACTGCTATACTTGCATAAGTCTGGTTTTAAGAGTAATGTCAAAATAATAATTATATAACCTGTAACTGGAACGCTGTTCTGGTCACTAATGGGGAGCAAGTGGTGGCGAGCAGGTTCTGGTGGTGGGGACCAGGACAAAAGAGCTCAAAACAAAAATGTGATGCTAATGAAGGCTGGGAAGTGAATAGCTTTTTTTAGCAAATATTTGTTTGCAGAGAGCAGGAGTCCAGAATATGCCTTTTAAAGCTTTCTCAGGATGTACTTTTTGCCCCTCTTGTCAACTTCCATTTTCCTCTTGGCTTACGTCAGCAATTTGAGTTGGGAGTATTGAGTTCTTGAATTGTGTTCCCTATCTACTCTCCCCTGTCAATTGATTTCTTAGTTTTAAAAAAAAAATCTGAAAGGTGCTTGATGTTATCCATTGTTTGGAAAATATTTAATTAGTTGCACTACAATTATTACATGTCTAGAAAGCACTCTTTTTTCAGGCTACTCTGGGTAACAATATAAAAGAAAAATTGTCTCCTAATTAGTTGTTCTCTTGTAGCCTCTTTAAGGAAAAGTTTATTTTAAAACAGATCTTGAGTTTCTTGCAAGGCATTGAACAACACTTTGTACAGCCTGGTATGTATGCTAGGACTTCAGTCCAGAAGGCACCAAAATGTATATGTTTGCATCATCAGCAGTTGGAGTAATGGATTTGGCAGCTGGTGTACTACTTTGGTTTCTCTAGTGTTAAATTCACTACATCCTCAAAGACACATCACATCAGGGATTTCTTGAAGCTAGAATTATTCCATTAGGCTGTGAGTCATACTTGAACCCCATAGCCTTGCAAGACAGCATAGTGTGAGTGGGGATTGAAGGGTGCATGAGAACAAGGAGAGCCTGGAAATGCAAATGAAATCACCTCTTAAGAAGAGGGTAATTTGCACCTAAAGAGGAACGTGTCATTAAAGCTACAGGACTGATGAGCACAACATGCTCCTTGAGTTCTCTATGCTGAGATCTGGAAGCCGTAGTGCAAGTTCAGGAGGTAAAGAAAAAAAGCTCAACCATTTGCTGTCTCTCTATACATCTTTGATATAAAGGTCTGGGACACAGCAAACTGCAAATCTCTGTGGCAAATGGGTCAAAGTGCTGAGTGGGTGTCCCTAGCTTTCACTGTGCTAGACTGTTTAGGTGTTTCTCCTTTTCTAAACTATTGATTAAGGTTTATGTAAGAGTATACTGTAAATCTGCCTTTCTGAGGGGTTAGTGAAGTGTTCAGACTGCGTGAACTGATTAGCTAAATTAGAGGAGATGTGGATTTGTATATAAACTGTAAAGCGGGTAAATTAACTAAACAGAGACTAGAATGCATTGATCTGAGACAGATTCACAGAGATGTTCAAAAAGATGAGAGGGCACAGAAAAAGGTTTTTGTGCTGCAGCCTAAAATCCAGCTGTGCTAGCTTGAGACCAGTCTCTTTGCAAAAAGATGGTATGATTTTTGTGTTTGGGACAAAGTAATTTTAAAATACCTTCTCCTACAAGACACCCTGTAGATTTTTTCCCACAAGGTAAAAGGATTTAAGCTTCCTGATGATGGATTGTTTGTCTTGCCCAAGTGCCTAGCTGTGCCAGTGAGTTATGTGCTTCTATCACTTGCCATGGGAACAGCATGGAACTTAAATAGCAGCAAAGCATGTTTCATATAGCTACATTGGCCTGATCGGTTTGGTTACTGCATGTCTGTTTATAATTAATTCTCTAGTGGTAGGCTAAGAAATACTATTTTGGGGGAAATTTGTTTTTGCTGTGCTGGACTTCTGAGGTGTCATACAGTCACAGAATGCTTTAGGTTGGAAGGGACCTTTAAAGGTCATCTAGTCCACCCCTCCCTGCAGTGAAGAGGGACATCTTTGACTAGATCAGGTTGCTCAGAGCCTTGTCCATCCTGACCTTGAATGTTTGCAGGGTATCTTCCACCTTTCTGGGCAACCTGTTCCAGTATTTCACCACCCCCATCTATCTAGCCTAAATTTACCCTCTTTTATTTTAAAACCATTACCCCTTGCTACTCTCTGCAATGGAGTGATGAGCAACTTCCATGACTGAGTACCACCACCCTTTGCTTATGCTCTCTGGGGAATGGAGGTGTTCAATGCAATGCAATACTGCACTCTTGTCCATTAGGAAGGGTAAAGTTTTTAACTAATGTTTTGAGTAGAAAAAAAATAGGAGGTTGAAGTCACCACCAGTTGGCAAGGGGTTTGCATAAAAATCTTCTTCTTCCCTCAGGAACAATTATATGAAATCAGTTATAGATTATCTTTTCCCTCACTTGAACATACGTATTATGAGACTTTTCTCTTTTCCCCTCACAAGAATTCACATAAGGACTGTTTAATAGGAAAGCTTAAATCTGTTCTTCTAAAACCAAATAGAAAATGAGGTTTTGTATACATTTTTCAATAATATTTGCAAATGGGAATTTTAATAGCTTGGCAATCTGTAGAGAAGCTGTATTTAATACTTTAATTAATTTATAATGCTTGGTGAAGTTATATTCACTCATTAATTTAAAAATTAGTTTTAGGTATTTTAAAGGAATATTATTAACTAGTCTAGACAAATGATAAAGAAATCCTACTGCAGAAGCAGTAGGATTAACAGCTTTCCAAGCTGTTAAGCTCCTGAGAATTTGTCAAAGTAGTAATAAGTTTAGCTTAGTCTATTTGGATAGATTTTTTTTATCTTAAAACTCAACCTGTAAGTTATTTTATACCTGTTTCTGTGTTTCCTTAACAGCCATAACAGCAGCTCACGGTGACTTCCAGGGTTGACTCCAGAGCTCCTGGGCCATTTCTACATTAACATCTAATTTAGTCCAGTGGGCTTTTTTGTGGTTTCATTAGTGGATCTGTGACTGATGAGCCATTGGCCAAATGAGTATTTACTAGATCAGAAACTTTCAGGACTGAAAATGTGATCTGTTACTGAGAATTAAGCTCTACAGCTGAAAATGTGTGTTATCCAGGTGGCATGAGGTTGCTTTAAAGCACATTAACTATAACACAGGCTTTGCCCATGACTAGGAGGACTATTGGGTAACTCAACAGGGCAGGTGAAGGGTGCCAGGAAAGTCTTGAAACCCAGGGTTTTACCAGCCTGGTTTTGCCTCTGGCCACAGGGTCCTGCTAGTTTCATCCCTGCCTGTTTACCTGCAGGATGCCCCTCTGGCACTATGAACTGCACCCAGCATTTTGGCAGTGCTTTACTTACAAACTGGTGTCCTGGCACTTCTCAAAGCCCTCTCCTCCCAGTGAGTATGAGAGTCATCAAAGTTGGAACAAAATAGGTGGCCCAAATGGTACTTTCTCAGAGTGCCACTCTGGAAAAAGTCCTTCACTACTAAAACCAAGGTCTTAATGTTTTGCCCAAAGTATACTTTTAATCATTACTATTTGACTTAAAAACTTATAATCCATATGTCATCTGTGAAAGGAACTTTTCAATGCAGCCAACTGGTTTTTGGTTTTGGTTTTTTTTTTCCATGTGTGAGGTTATGGTACAGCTCTGCTTCCAGGGTTGGCAGGTTGTGTTTTTTTTACATTTTTTCCATTGTAAAAACAGAACTTGGAATTAGAAGTGAGGCTGGAGACACAGTTCGTCCACGTCTTTACTTGCACCAAGTCTGGCTTGTTCTGAAAGCAATGATTGCCTCTCCTCAAGAAATACATGGATACATGAAGTACATGGTTACTTCACTGCCCGCAGAGATTTTTAATGCCTCTTTGCCATATGCAAATGACCTGCTGAAATGTATGTTTTTTCAAATGTAAGCAAGACTCCAATGTTTGAAGTGTAGCTTGTGTGGAACTCAGCAACACTAAGCCCTGTAAGTCTTCTGCTAGAAATGACGATTGCAGAGGGAGAACAAGGTTGAGGTATAACACAGCAGTGCTAGCAGATCTATGCCTGAACTTTTGCTCAGAAATGCTATATAGACACCCTGGTTCTTCTAGCTTCCAAAAGCCTGGCTTTTTATTAAGGTTGTTCATAACGTGTCGGGTTTTTTCCCCCTTTTGACTTTTATAAGGAAATAAAAGTTACCAACACATTGTCTCAGAAATGTCTCTCTCTTTCAGCAGTAATACTCCTAACTTATTGATTATCTCCAATCAAATCTCATAGAAAGGTGGGAATGTCAATGATTTCTGGATTCCAGGTCTGCCTGATAACCCCTTCCTATGCAGACCTGAGGCTGTTGGCTTCATGCTCACAAATTATGTCAGCAGTGGCCAGCTGGCCGATCAGGACACCTCCAGCTCCAGCTGCACGTGGCATGTGCCTTCATCTTCACTGCAGAAGCAGCTGAGGACATGGAGGGGAGCTGAGGTTACTGCAAGCGCAGAGGGACAGATGGGTGTGGAGCTGGGGAATTGTACTGTAGCTGCAGGAAATCAGTCTTCATTAGTCCCTCTTCAAAGACTTGGAGTCATTCTTCTCTGTCTCTCAGGAGATCATCTTAATCGTCTGAGACAGAAGAGTTCAGTGTCTTTCTCCCGATTGTCCCTCCAGAAGCTGCTTCTTTTGGATGGGTAATCCACCATTCAGTATAATAACACCAGGGACTTGCTAGAGAATATTAGGAAAATGCATCTGCCATAGCTGCTGTACCCCTTGGCCCGCTGAATATTGAAATGTTTTATACTCAGTATCAAAAGGAAAAAGGCATTTCTTAGAAGATAAAAAGTTCAGCACTGGTGGGGGGAATAACTCATTCATCTTCTTGAAGCTGTTACAGTCTCTGCTTACATGTTGCAATTTACATGCATTTAAAATAAAAGGATAAGAAAAATTCTGACAGTTGTAGGGTGTGGAGAGATTCAGAAAGGTAACCTGGTTCAGGAAAAAAAAATTATTATTTTTATTTTTTTCCTTCCACCCAGAAACAAAGTCTGAAGCAATAACAGTGAGATGTTTTGCATCAGTGTAGCAGGACAACTATCTTAGACCTATTGGTTTGACAGACAGTTGGGTACCCTGAGAAACACCCTAGGCATTGCTAATTCCTCCAGCCCTGGAGGTCTTGGAAGAATGGTTCAGCAGGGAGTCCCTCCTAGAAGCTACTCAACTTTCTGTTGATTTTTCTGCTTTGATTTTGTCAAAACTGGGCTTTCTTACAGGGATAATTTAATCCTTCAAAAATCAAGTGATCCCACTGAAACAGTGTATTGTTAGCATATTATCAGTCACCTTCAGATTTCATCAGGTTTTTGCAAAATGCTCTTGTCAATCTTGACAAGCTTTTCATTCACATTTGAAACTAATCAGAGCCTCTGCATTACTTTGATTTTATAAAAGGCTCTGTCTAGGTAAATTCAGTTACTCTCACAGACCTAGCCCTATGGAAATATCTCTGCATAATATAGTAGACATCTAGATGTAAAATATGCATTTTGCATAATGTTTACATACAACATAATGAGACATTTCCCAGTTTTAAGATACAGCCAAGCACTTGCAGTGCTTCTGTTTGTGCAGATAAACTCATACTGATTCCAAGACAGTAGAACAGAATGAATATTCTGGTAATTATCTATTTCCAATTAAAATATCATTGTGCAATGAATAATAATTTAAAAAGCCAAGACTTCCAAATTTTGAGGTTGAGTGCCTTGAATGAATATTGATGAACCAAAAATAAATGTCCTGACTTTGTAAGCGTGCTGTGCACTCAGCAGCATCTTCTGCGATCAACAAAAACATGGATGCAGCATAGAGTAACCTGGCTGTCTTCTGCATTTTAATTCAGGATAACACTTGCTGCCTTGCTAAATGCACAAGACTGCAGCACTTGGGTCACGTGTGAGTCAGAATTTCTTTGGTTAATGATGACAGTCTGCAGTGATAACTAGTTTTAAAAAGCAGATGTAATTAACACTTTGAAAAACACTCAGAAGTTTCTCCTGAAATCCTGACTTCTGAAATACAGCCAACTTATTTCGTCTTTTTTTTTTTTTTTTTTTTCTTTTTAGCTGCCAGTCCCTCTGGGTTACTTGTCTGGGTGTGAAGGCTTTGTTTTGAACTCTGGGTTGGTTTTGTCTGTCTGAAGATCATGGGAGTACAAAAGAATAAATTAGTACCATCCATTCTCCTCAAAATAAGCATGATTAAGCTCTCCCAAGAGCTATGGAGTATCTATTTGCACTTGAAAGCAGTTGTTCTGTAAAAATATGAAAGTTCTTCCATCTGCTTTTGCTGTCTGGGAGCACCTTCCTGGGAGCTTTCAGTGGTTAGTGCATCTTTGGAAAGGGGGATGCAACAGAGCAAATTTCAAGGAATTTGACCATTCTCTCTGCAGTTTCTGGCTTTCCACAGAGCACAGTGGTCTGATACCTGTGAAGATGCTGAGAAGATGCTTGCACCAGTTGATGGATATTGAGGGGTGATGTATTAGCCTGTATGTTTAGTGTCATCCTCTGTAGCCCTTTTCTAATTGGGCTTTTATAAGTATGTTCCTCAATGATGTTCTCAACGATGTTCTCAACTTGATAAGAGCCTTTGAAAAACTGCCTGGCCTTAGCCATTTTCTTGTTGCAGCTGGAGGCACTCCTTTTACAAACAGCAAGGTTCTAATTTTCTATATTGTTCTTCCATGCATCGATGCCTGCTTGCTACTGGCCTTCCAGCCAAGAATTATTTCCATAACTTCTACTTTTCCATAACTTCTTAGCCCTGACTGTATGTTACGATAGGCCCAGTAGAATTGTCCTGTACAAAGCTAGCTAATCAAAAAGCATTCCCCTACTTTGCACCCTTTAGAGTAAGCAGTTAGAGAAAGGGCCCCCTGTACAGTGTATCTGTCAGCTCTGCCTCTTTCATGGGACTCTATAGTACTGTGCAATGTAATTCCACAGTGATAAGTTAAAGAAGTATTTTAATATCCTGAGAAGTGTGGCTTGCATTTTTTACTTGCACTCTTAACAGTGGATATCTACCAAGTAATAATAAAAATCTTTGTATGAAAAGATGGATTATGGTATCAACTGAAGTTAAATTTTGGGGGGGGGTTTGCCAGTATAAATGGTCAATATATATAAACATTTCCTGGGTTTTAGTCATTCACTAACTTGTATTCCATTTTAGCTTTGTTAAATAACATTCTGCTTTGCACAGGAATTACACAGCAGATTGAACCCTAGGGATATCTAATTTAACAACCAGATGGAGGCCAGTATCAGCTGTTTCAGTGGAAAGTGTGAAAATCAGCCATTGATAAACATCAGGTAAAAACATGTCACGTCAGTTCCTTGTGTCTAATGGAGATTGGTTTACAGGCTTGCATATGGCATTGAAGTCACTTGGGATAATTCTGTGAAGCATTTTT
Organism: Eurystomus gularis; assembly: GCA_013400335.1. Taxonomy (NCBI): domain Eukaryota; kingdom Metazoa; phylum Chordata; class Aves; order Coraciiformes; family Coraciidae; genus Eurystomus; species Eurystomus gularis. The sequence goes on from VZZY01005583.1 coordinate 56,094, forward strand.
ATCAATATGCATGTCAAATCTTCTATGGCAAAAAATAAATCTCTACGTTCCTACGGCTTGACACTCAGCATTTTGTTCCAGAACTTCCCTTAAAGGCAGTTCTCTGTTTCTCTTGGTTAAAAACTCTTTACATTCATTTCTTAGGTATGTCTGAAAAAGTAATTTAAAACTGAGGAGTAACCACTTCCACCCACCCAGATGTCAGGAGTCAGTTCAGATCAGTCCCTGGCATCCATGATGTGCCAGGGGGAGTTTTGGGAAAACTGATGAAGTTCAATGCTCCAACACTGGTAAAAATAACTCTGTATTTTAGCATCTCTGTGCTTCTTAGACGATGCAAATTTGCAGGAATTTAGATTTCTCTGCTGATGATTGCAAGAACAAGTTTTTGGTTGACTGAAGGGAAATATTCTTTGAAAGTCTTCTAAAATATTTCCAGGTTTAAAATCTGACGAAAAACTTGATCTACTCCATTAACTGCTTTCCAGAACTGCATTTTCTTTCAGAGATTGTTTCATTTCTCAGCATTCTGCCCCTAGCCTTCCCCAGCTTTTAAAACATGGCTCTGGCTTACTAAAGCCAGATTGCTGTCTGCTTGGAAAACCTCTCCTATCTACATTCTGCATGAACAGCTGCTGATTGCAGGTGTTTTATGTGCACAATATTACTTGCAGATACCTGCAGTCATCTTGTAGGAAGGTAAGTGGGAAATCAGCAATAGACAGCTGCCTAAATCAGACTGTTAAGTGAAATGGGTAATGGAGGTTTAAAACTCCTGAGGCTCCTGTTGAATTTGAGTGTAGCCTGCATGGCATAATGATTGGAAGAGCATTGCATACTCCATTTTTTATGTAGTATTTGAGCCTTGTCCTTACTATACAGGAATTGTATAACCTAAAGTGCAATTAAACTACATAGTTTGGCTGCGCATTTGTGGGGGAAAACTGAAGAAATAGCTTTATAGTAGAACACTCCTACCATGGATACAGGTATATCATCCTTTTCCTTGTCTCAGGTTTTCTCTTGTAAGCTGAGAACAATGCTAATTTTTCTCTCCATCCTCTGTTGCCCAGGTGCTCTGCAGCTCTTTGGGGCACTGACTATCTGTGTATGCTGAGGACCAGAGGCCCATGGCTGCAAATGAAATTGTTCTTGGTGCAAATAATTAAAATGGGATAATGGAAATAATTAAAATGAGAGGGAGAAGTTCCTCTTTCAAATAAAATCTTGAACCTATAGGTAATAAAAAGTAATTGCCCTGTGCCTAACAAGGACTGCAAATTTGTCACAGGTTTCCCGAATCAGACTTAGTGCCACCTCAACATTTTATTTTTATTTTTATTTTATTTTATTTGATTTCCTAGTCTTCTAAATTACATGATCTGTTGGGATCTGGATCTATGGGTGGATAAAGACCAGAGACAGCCCTGGACTATGGGCATATTTCTCTTATTTTTTGAAATGTCTGTGAGAAGTATCTGATTAGTGATGGGGTTTAAAACTTTTATGGCTCCATGTTCTAAGGTATGCTTTTCTTCTCTTTCCAGCTTGTCATATTGAGATATTACTAGGGGGATCAAAGGCAAACATTTAATTTATTTCCTTATTTCCTATTCCATTTGGAATATAAAGCCTTCATTACTGCCTTCTATTTTACAGCCCCCGGTGCAGTTACATATTAGAATCATAGAATCATTTGGGTTGGAAAGGACCTTTAAGACCATTGAGTTCAACCATTAACCTAACATTGTCAAGTCCACAACTAAACCATGTCCCTAAGTGCCACATCTACATGTCTTACAAATATATCGCCAGGGATGGTGACTCCACCACTTCCCTGGGCAGCCTGTTTCAATGCTTTACAATCCTTTCAGTGAATAAATGTTCCATAATATTGAATCTAAACCTCCCCTAGTGCAACTTGAGGCCATTTCCTGTTGTCCTATCACTTGTTACTTGGGAAAAGAGACCAACAGCTACCTCAGTACAACATCCTTTCAGGTAGTTGTAGTGAGCCATGAGGTCTCTGCTGAGCCTCCTTTTCTCCAGACTACACAACCCCACTTCCCTCACTTGTTCCTTACCCAGTTCCTCACTTGTGCTCTAGGCCCTTTTCCAGATTCATCATTCTACTTTGGACACACTCCAGCACCTCAGCGTCTTTCTTGACATTCTCCAGGAGAACGCTGTGGGAAAGAGGGTCAGAGGCTTTACTAAGTCCAGGTAAACAACATCCACAGCCTTTCCCTCATCCACTAAGTGGGTCACCTTGTCACAGAAGGAGATCTCATTAGTCAAGCAGGACCTGCCTTTTACAAACCCATGCTGACTGGACCTCCCTAGTTAGCCAGAACTGTTGATAAAGGATGGAAAGTGGCTTGGTGAACATTTCTGCCAGCTCCCTCAGTACTCTTGGGTGAATCCTATCCAGCCCCATAGACTTATGTCTGTGTGGTATAGTAGGTCACTGACCATTTCTTCTTGGATTTATTGGGACTGTATGATTCTCCTCCATGGCTGTCTTAAACACCTGCAAGCCTCATTCTCCTATTTTTGTGACACTGGCTTCTGCAGCCCTTCACAAAAAGGCAGAGGAGGAGAGAGGTGCACACTCTGCGTCAGATCAATGCTGTGAATATCAGAAAGCAATCACCAATGTTCCCATGAAAGTCTGTGGTTTAACAGCATTTAGTGCTACAATGGAATTTGGGAGCATGAACCAAAAACATGGAGGAAAACTTCTAGGAAGTGGTAAGAACTGAAAGCAAGTACCTTTGAGACAAGTCTCCAAATTTCACTGCTGAGGCCTCACTGCCTGCTAGCTTATGCCACATGTAAATGTACCAGAAACAGTATCACTGAGACTTGCAGTGTACTAGGATGTTCACCTATTTCAGCCTGAGAGAATTATGTTTGGATTTTCTTTCTATGCCTGAAAAATATTAGTTAAATTAGAAGTTCAGCTGCATTTTGTCATGAGCATTCTGGTGGAGGTACTATAATTGAATCTTCACATACAGCTTAATCACACAATCAACAAAAATACAAAATTTTGACAGAGAGCGAAAAAGTGTCATTTACATCAAGCTACCGCTGATTAATTTATTGATCTCTTCTTATTCAGTTCTTTATAAGTATATGATTCTATAAGTAGCTGAGACCTTACCCTGGGACCACATCATTCTGTTGATATTCCTTCATGGAGACTGTGACTATACCCATCCCTACAGAGCTGCACTACAGCTGGGTGACTGGTGTTCTGCAGCTGGTTTCTCTGTTCATTAAACTATGACAATATGAGATCTGGTGTCTGTATAACTCATGGCTTTTATCCTATCTGTGTAACTATGGTGGACATAGGCCACTGGCTAGAGACTGCTTAAAATTATCCTACTTTCTTCTTGTCAGTAGAAAAGTTGATCATTTGAAAAAAAGAAAAAAAAAAATCACATATATTAATATTTGGAAGGGGAAATTGAAGAAATCTTAGTGTTTATTGGATAGGGGGATAATGGGAATGCCTAGGCACTGATAAGAAAGTTCATGTCATATCACAGAAAGATAAGATGAACTGGAGCCCCTATAAGCATTGGGAACAATGTTTTGGTGCTGAGTATTAGGGTTTTCTGAAAATATAGCTTTGCTCTGGGTATTTCTTTAAATTAAAAATCTTCACAAAGCAAACCATTATCTCTTAAAACGCCCTAGAGTCATAAGCCCTGTTTTCTCTTACATAAAAGAAACCAGATATTTAGGGATGACTGAATATTTTCCATTGAAACTAGTTTATCCACCTTAGATTTTTCTCCAGGGTATAAAAAGATCATTTTTCTTCGTGTGCTCTCTTCTTGCAGCCCATCACTAGGCTTTAGCCATTCTTAGAGAGATAACATCCTGCCTGTGCAATAGTTTCTAGGCTGCCAGGATAACTATACCAGATAGTGAAAATCATCACTGAGGGCTAATGTCACTTCCAGTTTAGGTGTTTCCTACTAAAATGCGTTTTGCTGTCTTAATGAGGTTTAGCGCATGTTGATATTTTTTTTAAGTACAAACTATTCTGATGCACCTGGTGGGGATAAAAGTAACATGGAAAAAAGTACATCTGAGCCACAGATATTTAGTGTATTGGCTTGGCTGGGACAAGTGGTTAAAATTATCTGGCTGATGCCGCGACTTTTCTGGTTGTGTCAATCCCAAACTACAATCACTATCACTACAACATATCAGTGGAGTCTATCAAGGAAGTCATGAAGCTTTGGTCAACGTACCAAATTTCTACTGAGCTGGTCACCAGTGTATATTGGTGTTAGTCACAGTAGGCAAACTGGAAGGGTAATGGCATGTACTTGACAAGACACATCAGTAATTGCCAACCAAGTGTTTTTGTTGGTACCATAGCAAAGGAGGGCAGGAAGATTGACTAAGAGCAGGGTGACACAGAAGCATTAAGGAAAGAGGGCAAAATGAAGAAGAAGCATGAAAGGGCTTGTTTGAAACTCACTTTGGAAAGCCAGGCTGGCACCATCTGTTGATTCAAGAGGGTGTCAATCCCTGCTACCACCTGAGGTGACAGGATGTGTTGTGGCAGGAGGGAAGGGCCTTCTTGAGTAAACAAAAAAGTGTCCAAGTCTAAGGCAGCAGAGGCCAGTGCAAGGCGGGAAAAGTGTCACAGAAACTGTCAGGAAGATTGTTACCTCTTCCCTGATAGATCTGGATCAGCAAGATCACATTTGCTATGGCCAAAGAAAAGAATGTTACAATAACTGATATTGAGAGGTTTATCTTTGGGACTCTTAGATATGCACAACCAAAGTGTATCATCTATACACATAGTCTGAAGGAACTGACCTTGAATGAACCAAAATTTGCAGATCTGAGAGCTGAGAAAAACAGCGTGGGGTGCGTATTTTTGATGTTTGGCTTGTTTAGGGTTTTTTTGTTTATTTTGTTCTTAGAGTATATCCAATAAGGTATCATCCAGTGATGATGATGATGAAAATGAGAAGGAAGACTCTGTCAGGGAGTCATGCCCAGGTAGAGTGTCCCTAAGTTGCACATAAAAAGACAAGAAAGAAGTCATGGCAAGACTCTAACACATTTATTGCATGTCTCACTCCTCCTACATAGAGCAGCTCAAGCTACAAAATCCCACTGCTTTTGGAGCTGAAGGTTGCTATTTTCAAACCTTGCTGTGTGAGGCTGGATGTCACACTTGCCTCAGGTTAGACAGGATGGTGCTCAGACTGTTGGTAGTAAGGGCTTCAGGCAGCTTGGGGTTCTCATACTTCATGAGTCACTACTAAAGGCTGTAAATAGTATATGAAGTATATGTATGTAAGTATATAACTATATAAGAACCTTACAAACTACATAATGCAAGGATAGTATGACTCAGTCCGGTCACCCCATGCCCAATTTTATCTTTTCCCTTATCACTATATTATACTTGGGCTCTGAAATACTGGGGACAAGTAAGGGTCTAATGCATTAGTGAGGGCTGCTTCTCAAGGTACATTATTTACAATGTATTGCAACAAGTGAAAAAAGGCTAGACTGAAATGGCTGGTGAAAAAACATGTTAAAAACTAAAGTCAAGGTGAGACGGCAAAAGATAAAAATGGGTGAGGGGAGGAGTGGGGCATGTTCATACTACAGATATCTCAAAGTTTTAAGTGAAACCAGAATTCCTGATTAGGAAAGAAAAGGGGAGTGAAATGCATCCCATTTCCATGTTTGCAGCTGTGGATCTCTATTCAGTGATATCTCTTAATCAAAGACAAAGGGAAAAAAAGATACAGCAGTTTTTAGGATGTTTGCGTCTTGACCAAGCTAGGATACAAAAAGTGGGTGGTGATTGATGTGAAGGGACAGTCCTATACAGGAAAGCCCAGGAAGTGGAGTGTGTGCAAAACTAGGTGGTGTCAGTCATCAAGCAGGACCAAGTTTGAGGTGGACTTTCAAGAATTTGGTCTGGGGTTTTTTTGGTGGTGGTGTTTCTTGGTTTGGATTTTTTTTTTGGTCTCTGTAGCTCTTTGCTGTTTTATATTCAAATACCTAGTCTTCTATTTTGCCATCTTGAATGTCTTGAGTGTAGTCTCTGATAGTAAACCTTGTCTCAAAGGTTCTATTCCTCTGGGAACTGAGAAGATACTTGGAAGACCACAGGTGTCCTTTGAAGCATCTTGCATCCCAGGTTTGTACTGGAAACACTTTGTACCACCCTGACTGCAGGAGACAGTGCCTGGTTAGAGGGAATTGTTGATGGCTAAGTGTAAGCAGACTCAGTATTTAGTGAAACTATTGTGTTTTGAAGAGGTTTCTTACAAAAAGCCAGCAGCGCTGAGCTATGTTTCATTATGTTGTCTTACAAATCAGACAGTCTTACATGAGACCATCCATATGGACTGCAAATAGAAGAAACTTTGGATACTGAACAAAAGAGATTCCTACAAAAATCCTATTTTCCACTTTTCTTCTAAAAGGTGTCCTCAGCTGGATGAAAATGTGAAGGGTGTGAGGGAGGGTGTCATTTGGCCTCTGCCAGCAGAGAAGGTCATGGCTCAGGAGGGAAGGAAGCTAAACCTGAATTCATGCAGAGATTGGTGGTGGAAGTCTGACTGAAATTTTGCTAACTGTTAAATTCTGAACTTTCCTAGGAAAGGTCAAAATGGTTTAGCAGGAAAAAAAAAAGCTGCTTTCAAATCCTGATTTCTTTCTTTTTCCCAGCTGGGAATAACTTTGAACTGTCTGGATAAGTTTAATCTGGTGTAGTGCCAATAAAATAAGCAGAGTTGCCTTGGAACAAGTACATCCTTGGTGTGACTACTCACTGAGCTGCTTTTGCACTAGGGATTGGTTTTATTCAGCCTTCCTTTAAGTTACTTTTCTGAACTATAACAAGCTCTTATCTGAGACATCTGAATAAAATAATAATTTAAAATCAGAAATATGAATAAAGTAGATATTTCAGATACTTCTCTTGCAAATAATTCATTGCACTGAATTAGTTTTCTATAATCAATTAGGAGTCTGCCAGATACCAGCAAATGGTAATTTAACAGCACGAACAACTTTGTGTAGTTTTAGAGAGGATGAGAGTAGAACCAATTTCTTTAAAATTGCTTCTCCAACCCACAGGGCCCTGGCTGAACACTTCCCTCCAATGACACAAGGGCTTTTCTTCACCAGTCTTCCTGTTTGGAACAAGGATATATTGACTTAGTGCTACTCAGAGCCTGGTTATTTTGTTTGCTGGTGGAACGCCATGAGCATTTACTCTTGTGAGCAAAATGATTGGGTTTTTTAGGTGAGCACAATCATGATTTATGTGTCTCAGGAATGAAACCAAGATCTGCAGAGACAAATACGAGTGCCTACAGCTTCCCCAAGCAATTTTAGCAGGATTCGTGGAGTGATAGCCACCATCAGTAACTGCATTTGGGAGTGCAGGGGGAAGTCTGGCTGCAGTGTTAGGTAGTAGGACAGTTGCTTCTGACTTAACCAAAGCCTCTAGAGGATTATACAGACAAATCTATAACAAGGATATCTTGTCTTAGTATGGTGTGTTTAGTCAGGAACCTATCAGAAGCAATGGTTAAGTATCATCATTCATGAAAAATATGGCTCACAGTCCTGTCTACCCGTTATTGGGTTCATGCTGGAGACTGGGTGCTGGAAACCACAAAACACACCTCTGACCCTTCTAACTGCATGTCCAAGGGCTTTCGTTTTCTTTACCTGGGTGTTCAGGCCACGGTCCTGTTTCAGCTGCAAGTATGTCAGTCCAAGCAAAATGCATTGATAATGCAGTAGGGAAATCAAAAGACAACTGCTTCTACTTTAGCACCTCCCATCATAGAATGCCATAGTTAACAGCAAGGCCACATGGAGGCTTGCAAAGCCTGTGCAGCTTTCAGTAGATTAAAGCAACATGTTTCACAAGAAAAAGGCATTTGACCTCAGGCAAGAGCAAGTATGTGCCAAGCAATTGTCATTACTGCCTTTCGGTATGACTGCAAAAACTTGAACAACTTGGAGTTGTCACATTTAGTGCCATAATCAGTTCCACATTTCACTGGGAAAGATCTCAAATACTCATATTTTGTGGAGTTCAAGAATTGTCTGTATCTGTTTTCACAAACCCTATGTGCTGGCACTATCTAGTGTGCCAGCACAGCTGGCTGTCTCTAGCCATCATTAAGGGGAATGGCTGAGATGCAGCCCTCTGAAGTGATGCCATCCCTAAGGCAATGCTGTTTCCATCCATGGGAAACTTCATCAAAACCTCTCAGGGCAAAGGGCTGCCTTTCTCTCTTGTTGAACCAACAAAGACATTTCTGAAAATGCATTATTTTAATAGCTCCTCTCATACTTAAGAAATAGCTATACAGACTAATGTTAGTACTTTCCTGTATTTGGTGCCAAATGCATGTTAACTACCGTAACAAAACCCCATAACAAAGACAGCCTCCAGTCTAATTCAAAGCCCTGCATAGCAAAATTCTTGTTAACCACACACAAATTTTTGCACTAATTTAATTGAGAAAACTTACAGGCATGAAGTTGAAGCACGAGCAGGTCAAGGCCTGAGGGATTTTTAAGGGCATGAACCAAGGCCCAGGGAAGCCAGGGGGGGCTTCAACGAACTAATGGATTCTAGAGGTCAGGTAAATTACTGTACAGGTACATATCCAAAAAGGTTCTTGAAATTTTGTGTGATAATTGATATTAGTATAAGTTTGAAACCCAATGCTTCTTGTGGGTAGGAAAAATTAAGCTGTCCCACTGCTAGATACTACTTGTGGGGAAAAGTGTATTCTATCCAATGTGCGTCTTGTCTCTCATTCTATTAGTCTGTGAAGAGCCTGCTTTTACAGTAAGAACTTTCATACATTGCCAGGGGCTTGTCAAAGTTCTGTACTTACTGATTTATTTTTAAAAATTTGGTCTCATTTTTCATCAGAGCTTGGTGAATTAAATTGTACAACAATATTTTATGTCTGCATTTTGAGATCCTGTGAAAAGCAAAAAACCAGGACTGCTAAAAATTTGAATAATTATAAGAATTATTGAAATTTTAGCTCTCAGTGATTTCAGCTACAGTTAAAATAATTAGTGTACCATTTACTTAGTGAAAATATTTAACAGAAATGCTGAAAGAACATAGCAAATGAAAATGTTTTAGGATTCATCAGGCTTTCAGTCAGGATCTCAAAGGACCTTACTGTCCCACTATATTTTCTCTTAGCATATTAGGCAGAACTGCCAGACTTTTGGGCATTTTTCCACCTCAAATATTAGGATTCTCTACAAGCTTATGAAAATCTTTACAGGTAAAATATACTTGAAGAAAACTTGCTCTTGATACTGTCAGTGGAACATTCTTCTCTACAGCACATCATTCTCTAGTGTTTTGTCCAGCCTAGTTGTAAAATAAGGCTACACAAGAACTCAATAAACAAGAAGATGCATCTTGGTGCTCAGAAATTGTTTGCTATTATAATGAGTTGGCTTTTTTTTTTCAGCACTAAATTTTGCCTGCCAAATGCAATGAGATATAATATGCAGATTCAAAACGATCACTTCCAAAATTACTTATGAGTGTAGCTTGGTAGGATGGAGCCATTGCCAGTAGAGCATAGTGCCAGTTCAGGCCAGTGGTAGTAACACAGCTTTTCTGTCCACTGCCAGTATATGCTGCTGCATAGGAGATGGAAAAGTTTCTATGAACTTGCCCATCAGGTCTGGAGCAGTACACGCAGCTTTTAAATACTGAGCAGAATGACATAGGAAACTTCTTAGTATTGCTGATACCAGCCTTGCCTGCTGGGTAAGATATTCCATTACCCGTACACCTGAAAAAAAAAAAAGTCAAGACTTTTTCTTGGAGTAATGGAAAGTTCTCTGCAGGGCACTAATGAAACTGCTTGTTTCCAGCACCATGATCAAGGACGTTCTGTCCAGTGTTGCCCTTCCTTAATAATTCCATTTATTTATTTGATGTGTTAAATGTAACTGCAAAGTGTGTGTGTGTGGGAGGGGTCTGAGTGGGAACGGGGTGTTGTTTTGGGGATTTTTGCTTGTTTTCAGGTCCCTGGCCAGCCCTTCTCTCCCCGCCGCCGGTGTGAATAACCTGCCACCAGCTTCTCATCCATGGAACGAGTCCCTCTACTGGTGTCACCCTGGAAATCTTACTCCTACGTTCCCAAATAAATGAGCAAATGCAAATCAAGCCCTACAAATATTTCAATGCAATCTGTCATTAGTGAAAATACTATAACTTTGTGAACTGCAGATGTGTTTGTTCTAATTAGCATCATGCTTGTGGAAAATAATGTACCAGGGAAATCCCAGTGCCTTCAGTTTAACAGGAGTCAGGAAACTGTTTTCAGTGACAGCTGAGCAAGGTCCTCGATTTTCAAGCAAACATGAAACAAGCTAAAAATATGAACCTTTTTCATCATGAAAAATGTTCTCCTTAGCTCTTATCAAGATATTTTAGAAAGATTATTTTGAGCAAATTAATTATTTTTCTATGGTGACCTTGTGAGGGACAACTTCAGTATTATCAGTATGCATAATGCAAATGAGAAGTTCAAGTTGGGGCATAGTGTTCACCAATAGACCTGAGAAAAGAAAGGATATTTCTGCTTTCTTGAAGCCATAAAATGTTGGGAAGGAAATAACAGTGAAATGTTGGAAGTTAAATGGAAACTGCTGAAAGTGAAACTAAAGAACTGTGAAGTACTGAGATGGTCTTTGAAGCAAACACACCTGCATGTGAAGTGTTCAACACAGCATTGTACTAATTTTAATTCAAATTCTTTGGGGGTTTGGTAAGGTATCTTTTTGGAGGTGGGGTCTTTTTGTGTTTTAAGTGGTTTTTTTTAGCAGTGTGGTTAAGTAAATAGGAAAAAAACACATTTATTTGTAGGGAATTGTTTAGATTTTAGTGTTCAGGGCAAGCAGAGTAGATCTGCAAAATGTTTCGGTTGACTCCGAACCTCTGAGTGGTGAAACACAGAATCCAAACGTGGCAGAAATCAGGCAGTGATCTAAATGACAGGGAACAGATGATGGCCAGGTGCAGGCTGTCCTGACGGGCACCCCCAGCACTACCACACGTGCTGATGGGTAAGGGAATGTTGATTACAGTCTGGTAAATCCATGACTGTTTGAAAGGGGTATACTGGGAGAGCGCAGCACTGCTGCCACAGCAGTTAGGGCTGTCCTGAAAATGCAGTGAGCAGGAATGGTGTAGCTAGAGGTAAATATAGGTAATTAGATTTTGTTCGATTCCCATTTGAGCCTGACATCGTTTATCCATTCCTCACTGCTTTGCCTGGATCCTCCGGCACCTGAATCTATGTGCTTTATTTCCTATTTCCCACATTGCCAGGAAGGCACTGGGTAAGAGTACCTGGTATTTCTCTTTGGATAGGCACTTTTTCCATCAGAATTCAGCTTTATCTGGGAATACAACATTAACTCTATTAGTCTTAAGAGTCAAGAGATTTATGTGGCAAAATCAAATTAATTTCCTTTCTTCCAGCAGGTTGTCAGTCAAGGTATGAGAAGGAAAATGGTATAATTTTTCTTTTTTTTCTCTTAATACCTAGAGGTTAGATGAAATTAAATACTGTAATACTGCACACTCACACAATGCTCTGCATAGATGCAGAGCCATCTTTGGCCAGATGGCTGGCCAAAGTCTGATGAGTGACAAGTTAGTGAAACTACATGTAGGTCCTTCCCTTGTCCTTCAAGCAGCTGAGTTGTGCTAGCCTGGTGGGGCAGCTTGACTGCTTTTGGCTGGAAATTCAAATTCCAACAAGAGGCCAGAGCAAGCATAGCTCTTCCTACCAGGTTCTGTACCATGGGCTGCAAAGCACTTGGCCCTGTGGTGAAACAGTCTGTACCTCTACCCTGGGATGTTGTCCTTAAGGTATGTATTGCATGAAAGCTTCAAAGTCACCAGCTTAAATCTACTATTAAAGTCAGTAACAGGGAAACACAGACTGCAAAGTTTTTTGTGAGACATCTAAAGGTTACCTCAGTGCAAGGAGACTTACCAATTACTGCTTTGCTAGAGTTACAGATGCTCTGGTTATCACAATTTTGCATTTCTCTGTGGAGTATTTGGATGTTGAAAGTGTCATCCAAAATTTGTTTAAATTTCCTTGAGTTTGACTTTTCATAGATTGTTTTAAATAATGTATTACTTTCCCTTGTGGTTGTGGGAAGCTTTGAAAGGCAAATGGGCTAGAACAATTACAAAAATAAGTTGTGGGTTCACAAATTATTATTTTATTTCAAAACATAAAGCATAGAGCCATGACTGCCTAATATTTGTGTTTATGCCTCTGCAGGCAGAAGTGTGCTGACCAGGGAGGAAAGGTTTGGGCTCTGGAATCAATACTGAGCACTGAAGTAGCTTTTAGATGCTCAGCTCCTGCTGTGCTTGGTCTAATTTGCAGTTTGTTGAAATCCCATTTTAAATGCTGCTGGAGGAGTCTGCTTTATCTCAGCAAGAAATCGAGGGAAGTTGGTAGTTGACAATAATGGATCATCAGGAAATAAATGTAGGGATAATGTATGCAGAGAAAACTTCAGCCATGAAACTCGTTTTGGAGGAGGGTGAGGCCATATCTCTACTCATTTTTTACTGTTAGAAACAAAATCATCCAACTAATATAGGGAAAGATTTGGTGCAATGGTTACATTTGGGTCTCGTGGCTGAAATCCCAGAAAGGCTTACTTTATTCACTTGATCTAGCTGACAAAGATAAACATTTGTGCTCAAGCTTTCAGGAGAAGAGGTCGTTTGGGGGAAAGCCCTGCTGCTCCTGAGCTCTCCCCTGCACACTGGGTTTCACGTTTTGCAGCATTTTGAGAAGCTGGTTGAGCTGTATATGCTCTGTCTAACTACAAAACATTCCTAGTCCCTGCCAAAGAAGCACCGCAGTCACTGTGTGTTCCTTTGGTAAACTGATTTTTGCAGCAAAAGACTTGTGAATGTTGGACAGGAATCCCAGAGGGTGAGAAATAGCCCTTGCCCTTTTGTGAGGAGAACATTTTGGGCAGTGAAATTTCCTCTCACCCTGCTCCTTGGTAGCCCTGTTTTACAGAGAGCAGGCAAAGACCAAGGTAACTTGTCAGCCAGTTAAATGAAGAAATGAAACAGAGAACTTAAAAAGTTCATGCAGGCTGGCTCCATTCATTGCTATAGCAATAAGTCCCTGTGAAAGTGGTGCGAAGAAAATCTTTTAGATGATAATGCAAATTTAAAATGCAATACTGCTAGCAAAAATCTTCTGATCTATGAAGTCTTTTAATGACATTAGTAATGTTCTTTGCCTTCCTTAAGGAGTTCTTAAGTGGCTGGGGATGAATTTAGCAACTCCTACCTTGCAGTTACAGTGAGAATCTAGATGCATGAGTGCTTAAACAATAGAAGTTTTTAGAATAGATTGTACTTTGATACAAGTGAATCCTCTGCCTTCACTTACTTCTTCAGATTTCCACCCCACCTCCTCCCCCCCAGAGCAATTAGAGATGCAAATGCAATGAAAAGTCACTGGCTGTCCTTTGGGTGTTATTTCCCTTTTGTGCTTTTGGAAGTCCACTCCAGACCAGTGTTAAGGTAAAAGAAACATTCCCAAGAGCCTCATCTCAATCAGAGTTGTCTTATGTTAACAGAAGGGCATAAAACAAGTTTTTCCTGAAATGCATATTTTGCTATTCACAGGGTGCAGCAACCTTCTTGCAATTGCCAGTGTATTATCCATCTTCTCTATTTCTCTACAAAGAGAGGGCATAAGAGCACTTTCCTACCTTGTGGGGGCAATGGGAAGATTACAGGCTATGAGGTCCTTGCATATGGCACAGATTGAAGATGAACAGCAGAGGCTCTATTGATGTATCTCCCCCTAACCCATCCAGAAAGAGTCCCTGGAGGCCCAGAGAGGGCTGGCTGCCTCTCCTCTGCATCTGCAAGGTTTTAGTCCTTCTACACATTAAAGTTTTTTTTTTCTATACACTGGAAAAACACAGTCCAAGGAATCAGTGGGTTATTAGGCTTGTAAGTACTTTTTTGTACTATTCACTGAGGCGTTAACCAAACCTTCTGTGTTTACATGCCTGGCAACTAGTGATATTTGTTTAATTAAATGACTTTTGATTTGGAGACTACTTTGTAAAAAGAAAAACATGAAGCAGCTCTGTTATATGCTTCTGTTTCAGTGCTACCCCACTTTTTCTAAAGTAATTAAATAGAAACTGAGAAAGCTTTTGCTTTTAAAGTACATTAATTTGTCTTAAGACTTTAGAGTAGCCCTATTACTGCACCTACTGCAGCTGAAAAAATGCAAATTCTGCTCTACTTAGCCCAGATGGAGCTAGTTTTAGATTTAGGTAGTTTTTGTCTATCAATATGTGAATATGATTTAGATTTTGCTGTAAGGGGAAAAATCTAGAGCTTTTACCTCCTGCATAGAATACAACAGAAAAAAAAAAATGTGGCCAAATGAAAAGAGAATTGGGAGAATAATTTGCTTTAGTTTAAAATTAAAAGTTGGAGGGTTTTTTTTTCTTCTTTTCAAAATGAGGAAAAATGTCAAGTTAAGTGGCCAAGTAAAAGTTTAGTTCCCCTGAAAATAATGCTTTGTTTTGTTTTAGGGAAATTCTTGTTATTGCTTATCCATAAAGCTACAAGTTAGAATCATTTTGAAACTAAGTGTTGAAAAGGTATTTGAGTTTTTCCCTGAATTTTACTTTGAGCTAAAACTAATTGCTTAATTTAATCCAAATGTTCGCACTGTTTCACTCCTCTTGACTCAGGATTTCTCTGTGAAGGAGCTGTCTGGTGAAAGCCTTTTCTGAGCGCCAAGAAAATGTGGATTCTGATGGGAAATGATCATGTGGGAGTTGCCAGGAAGAGCCACGTGTGTCCCCAGGGCACGGCACAGTGTCCAGGTCCTGTGGTGCAGGGGGCTTGGGGAGAGAAAACTGGAAGAAGGGAGATGATTTTCTTGAAGTCAGTAAGATCCAATGTTGTAGGATAGGTTATTCTATATAATATGATATATAGGATATTATATATAATAAAAGTACAACAATAATAAGATAATTCCTATAATACAGGATATTATAATAATAATAGGACTATTCCTATAATGTATTATATCTTATAATACAGGATATCTTGTATCAGTATGTTCCTATCCTGGGGAATATGAAGCTATGTATTGCAGGGTAATGAAATAATTATTTCCAGGCCTCTAGTAGCTTGTCATCACCTCTGTCTCTTCACTGTGAGCACCAGGATTTTCAAGGAGTATAGAGAGAGCAAGACAGTGCAACCTCTGAATCAGCTCAGCTCAGTCACAGTGACATGATCCAGCCAGAAAGAGCAAAGCTAAAGGCCACCTGTACACATCTGCATGTTCAACACTTCTGCATGTCTGTGAAGATGAAAGAACCGAGTGC